>JAPKID020007392.1:0-10288 GCA_026931265.2 Tropidonophis doriae | reverse complement strand
GGGGGGAAATAAATGAAAATAGTTTTAAGAGAAGAATAGAAAGGTTTAAGGAATCTATAGGGAATATTAAAGAATGTCCAAATTTTTACAAAGGTCATTGTAAGAAATTATTTCTTATTTTGAACTTCTAAACTGCTGCTGCATTCAAGTTTGCTAAAAGATGTCATGTTTTACTTCAACATATAGAGGCTGTGGAAACAGCAAGGGTTCCTTGAAACATTTAATTTTACCAGATATCCTTTAAACTTGCACAATACTGTAATAGGGATTGCTAAAAGCAATTGGTGTAAAAGGAATATTAAAATCAAGGCTAGTGCAGATAAACCAAAACTTTGCATTGGTGTCTTCACAGATGTTGTTAGAGGAAGGTTTCCTATTTTTTTCTTCAAGATGTTTTCTTTTTTTATCTTCTGCTCTAGTTTCTGTTCACATAAATAGCTGCTGATTTTTGTTTCATGCCTGTTCTAATTATACTTACCGCTTTCTTCCTTCATTTTACTGTTGTTACAATACATCAATGTTTCCCAATCTCGGCAATCTTAAGTTTTAAAAGGGTGGACTTTCCAACTCCCAGAATTCTCCAGCCAGCTGGGAAATAGCAGAGTTGGGAAGCACTAATGTGCGTGATCAGAGATATTCAGGTTATGGAAATTACAGGGTAGTGAAGACTAGGGACTGAGAATCTATTTTTTTAAAAATATACTAAAGCCTGTCTTGAGTCGATCTTGACTCCTGGTGACTACATGAAATTTCTTGGCACTGCTATCTTTTCATAACCAGTAAAAGTATTTTAATTCCACGAACAATGGAGTTGGTAGTTTTCTTTCTTGGTTATTGATGGAGGCACTCCTGGCATAAAGCAAAATCTGAGCGCCAAAAGGCGCGAACAAGTCCATATGAAATGATTACCCAACCCTCATGAAAGAGAATGGAAATTTCTAAACTATGGCTCTTATTCTTTGGAAGACTTTGTTCCCAGATTCTGGACAGTTGTGGTTTCAACACATGCCCAGTGTGGTGTTAATTGTGAAGGTATTGGACTGTAAGTGAGGAGATCCAGGTCCAAGTTCACCTTCAGCCATGAAAAGGCACGGAGTGGTTTTGGGATAATGCCTGTCTCGCTCAGCACAACCTGCCTCACTGTAGTCTAATCAGAGGGTTCCCAATGTTTGAAAAAGCGCTTTAAGTCCTAAGAACAAGTAAGTTCATTTTAGTGAACATGTAAGACTCAACATGGTGGAGAGAATTCCAGAATTGAGTTTTCACAAAAGAAACCGTCTTATCTAAAGCCACCATTGGCCTCATCTCCGGCAGAAGGTGTCTGAAACTTGATGGGCTGAGAGATGAAAATCAGCAGTTTCAGTTGTTCTCGAAAACAGTGGTAGAGTTGCAGTTCAAAACACGCTGCAGAATTGAACATTTCCCCTTAGACTCAAACGTCAGCGTCCATAGCCTTTGCACTCAAAACAGTAACATACACTCAAAACTCTACATTGTGTATTTTTATGCGTGTTCTCTTGGAACACGGTGGAATTTCGAAAGTATCTGTGCATATGTGACACTTTATGTCTGTTAGTTCTGCATGTTGGAGGACATCTACTCTTCTGTTAGGATTCAGTTAAACATGCAGAGATTGTGTTGATAGCCAAACGATCATGACCACATCCTTGGTTTACTCTCGTGATAGTGAACCTATGGCACACGGAGCCATGTCGCCTGGCACGCATGGCATCGCCCATTTCTCTTCTGGGTTTTTGGTGCGCAGGCGTGCATGCCAATCAGCTGGCAGTGCTGGAAACTAGGAAGATCTGCTCTTCCATTTTCCAGCATGAGCATGCACGCCAGCCAGTAACCCAAAGTCTAGCTGGCCAGTGCATATGCTCCAGAAACCGGAAGTGCATTTCCGGTATGTGCATGCCCCCCTCTTCCAGATCATGTTCCAGACGAGCAAGCGCATTCCCTTTTCAGCATTCGGTGCCAAAAAGATTCACCGGTTTATTCCATTAAACTAATTCTTTACATTCTGTTTCACATAGCAGAAACATCACCATAAGATTAGGTTCATACCAAAGGCTAATGCCCCCCCCCCCTTATATCATGCAAAATTAAAACTAACCAAGCTTAGTGGGCTACTCCTCTGCCGTTGAGAAGTCTGGTTTTTGCCTATAAAGTTGTCAACCTTTTTTCTTTTCTCCTTTTCCTCCTCCTCACTCCCCAAATATAGAAAGTTCAAAAGAGATTTGTCTAGCGAGCATCCTTCTGATGTACAGATAAGGAAAGGGGAGTACCACAAGTGATACCTGACAGATGTTCTCCCTTTATCAGAGGTGTGCAGGGAGTTAACTGTTATTTATTACTTTAAAAATCCGTTAGTTGCTCTTTAGTGTGGTTTTTTTTAAAGATTGGAAAATACCAGAAGGAAAGAAGAGAAGGAAAGTTTGCAGTGTAAAGACCAAGAAGAGAAAATGGATTGGGCAGCCAGGAAAAAAAACAATATTGGCTAATAACTATGCAGTTCTTCTAAGTATTCTTTTGGTTAAGGAAGTTGAAACCAAACCCCTTTTTTTAAGATGACAGAATTGAGCCTGACAGACACGTGGAGAAATTTGCACCCAAAAGAAATACATATAATTTTTATTCCAACCCCCATAAATCATGATCGAGGGTCAACATGTATGAATGAACAAGAAAGTAGGCAAAGGGATAGAGAAGATAGAGATTTCCCCAAATATGTGGGCAGACCATAACCCCCTTGAAATAATATGGAGAGGCCATAGAAAAAGGAAGAGAAGATGGACATTAAACCCCCAGATTTTAACGGAGAAGGAACACAGAGAATCACTCCAAATTTTATTAGCAATTGAGATATTTCCTGTGATATTACAATGGAAAACTATGAGTAGCTGTGTCTACAGGAAGAAAACTTAACAAAAAATTCATATCTAGATTATTCACAAATAATGTATATAAAATAGTCAGCTGTGTTGATTAAATGTAGCCTACAAGTATATTTGTTGACCAAGGGATAAGTGGTCATATAAGTTGACGACTTTCAAAGTGCCGACACATCTTAGAAAAATAAACATAGATATTAAGAAGTTAAAACATTTACACATATTTGTTCACCTAGAGTTTTAATCCAGTTCCTCATTAGTGGCAAACATATTAACATTTTAAAGTTGCGATAAAACACTGAATCATTAAACATTGGCTTTTGATTTTAAAGCCGCCGTTAAGTTTTCCTAGATTCCTTATGACGCAAGAGTTTCTCCTGTTTTATCCTGCCTATGTTGAGTCCTCCTGATGCTTTTTGGACTGTGGTTGCACCATCTCTGATCACGTCTGAAACGGACTTTTATTCAGTACACCAAAGAGCTAGTTGCTCATCAGTTCTTAAAACCTCAGCATTTTACGTGGCTAAAGTTTCCAACGTCAGTTAAAATGCAACCTGCCATTTGACCCTTTAAAATTGGACCATTAAAGAAAAAAAACTTCAGAAACGTGAAAGATATCACTTGTTATTCGCTTTTTTGAGCCACCGATACAGTTTCAGTTTGTTTCTTACGTTGGCAAATTTTGGCAAAACAACCCTGGTTTAGCAAACCTAAGGAAACTCCTTTGCACCATCTCCCTTTTTTTAAATGAAAGATTTTTATTTATTTATTTTTATTTTATTTTATTAAATTTCTATCCCGCCCTTCTCCTGCATAAGGACCCAGGGCGGCGCACAGGCGAATAAAAATGAAACATATATACAAATACATCATTACTAAAACCCTTATTAAACTAGTTTCCCTGTGCTAAAAATATTATAAAATCCCTCAAATTAAAAATTTACAGCTAATAAAATCCATATCAGGTGATTATGCTAGGCCGGTTGTTGAAATAGGTGCGTTTTAAGATGCTGACGGAAAAGAAAGAGATAGTGCGTAATTCGGGGGGCAGGTCGTTCCAGAGGGTAGGGCCTGCCACAGAGAAGGCCTTCCCCTGGGTGTCACCAACCGGCATTGCTCGGCTGACGGCACCCGGAGAAGGCCCTCCCTGTGGGAGCAGATCGGTCGAAGGGAGGTATGGGGCAAGAGGCGGTCTTGCATATAGCTAGGCCCCGAGCCATGGAGTGCTTTAAAGATGGTAGTCAGCACCTTGAAGAGCACTCCAAAGGCCACAGGCAGCCAGTGCAGCTCGTGCAGGAGAGGTGTTATATGGGAATGTATATCTAGCAATAATAGAATTATTTGCACTGTAAGCACACCCGCAATGTCTTAGGACATTTTTATAAAATACCCATACAAGTATTTATTTATGTGCAAGATGATAAGAAAATGTTTCTTTCTCTCCCCACCTCATTCCACCCAGGGTTATTGTATTTTCCTAGATCCAAATCTGAAATGTGTAGTGTTGCTGAGGGCTGGGAGGTGGCGGGGGTAATAATGAAACAGCCATCCCATTATCTCCCTGCGACTTCAGAAAAAGAAACTTAGCCAGGGTATCAGCCGTTCAATACGAGATAGCCAATTTGGCATAGCCTGGCAGGTCTCAGCATGTCTAACTATGATTTCTGCTAACTGGTCACAGCCTCCTATTTTCACACCTTTTTTGCACTAAATGATTAGAAGTGATCACTGTCCCTAGGATGTCATTGTTTAAAATACTAATAAGCCAGGCACCAAGAGAAGGAAATATCAAAATACCTTTCTGCTCTCCCCCCCCCCCCCATTTCTCTCACTGTTTGTGTTATGGCAAGTGCCTGCAAATGCATCCCATTAGCTTTACTTCAAACGATATAATCAGAGATGCATCCAGCGTTTTTTAACTGCTGAGGGAGCAGAACAGCCAACTGCCCAAGCTTTCCGCCTCAATCATTGCAAGGGTCCGCTCACAATAATTCCCTGCAAGGATCCACTCTCTGCCTCTCTGGTTCTTGCCCTGCATAAAGTGGCAGAGACTGCTCATCCAAACTGGTAAAAAAAAGCTGTTTGGCAAGGAGGAGCAAGCCAGACTCCCAAGCTTTGCTAATAAATAGTTCTCAGAAATATCAGCTCTCAATTTACTAGTTGTACACAATGGGCCAGTCGAAACTTGTAGAGTGATCCAATTTGCCACAGCTCTTGTTTTCAGTCTTTGTGAAGCCACGCGGTGAGCACCGCAGGAGCGGTGTGTTTCTCTCCCCTGAGTCAACCAGCGGGGTTTTGTTTCCTGCTGGTCAAAAAAAATATCAGGTGGCTTGGAGAGCCTAATTATCAACGTAAAATTAAATTCAGGACAAGAACATGACCAGGAGTCACCCTTGCAACCTCTCTCCTTCGTGCGGGTGGTTGTTAGTCCCAGGTTATTTTGTTACCAAAATGTATTTGAGGAGCTGTGCATTAGGGAGGATGAAAGGCTTATAAACCCGATGATCCAAATGGATAATTGATTTTGACACCTTGCAAATTTCCTCTTCTGCTTTATTGGCAGAGTGAGGCGCACTGTTCTAATTACCAAAGACTATCTCAAAAATTAGCAAATGATCAGGGAGTTTCTAATTAGGAATTGTTAAGCCAAGCTTAGCTCAACATTGTTCTATAATTCACAGACCTTGGGGAGTCTTATTTCCCAACATACTTTTTTTTTTATGACTCCTGGCTTTGGTGCCAATATGATAAAGAAGGAGGGAGCTTTAAAAAAAACCCTCTGAGTATCTGATCCAAATGAGAAAAGTGGGATTAAACAAGCACTGGATTATTCAAACATAAAAAGGACTGTAAAAGGAGTGTGGGCAGCAGTAGTTTATTGAAACTCAATAATTTTTAAAAATACAACAAACTGATTTTTTTAAACTGAAGAATCATTCAGTAAACATTTCTTTATTTTTTAGAATATTGAACAAGCTGCAATTAGCTGTAATCATATCAAATAAACCCTGGATTAAGACCAGAATTGCTGGGTTCAATTAATTTACTGAAACCAAGCTAAACAAGCCACTTTATGACTCTACCTATTGTGTGAACCCACCAAGGAATATCTTCTCCAAAATTTCGTAGACAATCATTGCAAGTCATTAATTGCATCTTTTTACTGCAGCCCTGGTGGTGCAGTGGTTAGAATGCAGTACTGCAGGCTAACTCTACCTACACAGGGGTTTGATCCTGGCCAGGCTCAAGGTTGATTCAGCCTTCTATCCTTCCGAAGTGGGTAAAATTAGGATCCAGATTGTTGCGGGCTTCCAGAAAACTTAGAAGAAAACATGCTAGCTTTAAGTCTTAAAGACACCAATGAATGCATCTTAATGAGGACTCCAGATTGCACTTTCAGCATCAGGAATAGCATATAAATATTTGTTACTTCCCTATTTATCCACATATGAATAAACCCACACAGGATTTCAAACTATGGTTAAAAGTTTAGGCCAGTTTAGCTTCAGGTATAGGGCAATTTAACATGTAAGTAGCCCTTGACTTACAATAATTTATTTAGTGAGAGTTCCAATGGCTCTGAAAGAAATGGCTTATGACTGATCCTTGCACTTACGACTGCCATAACCATCCCCATGGTCACATGATCAAAATTTGGGTGCTTGACAACCAGCATATATTTACAATGGTTGCAGCATTCTGAAGCACGTGATTGCCAATTACATCCTCCCAGCCAGCTTTCAACAAGCGAAGTCAGAAATGTAACATTATTTATTTCTCATCTTTATTGTTCTTATTTTTGTATAAATATCTCAAGGCATCAGACATATCCACTCTTCCTTCTTCCTATTTTCCCTACAACAATCACCCTGTGATGTAAGCTGCCCTGACAAAATGACACTGGCCCAAAGTCATCCAGCTGGCTTCCATTCCTAAAGTGGGACTAGAACTCACAGATTCATGGTTCTTAGGCCAGCACCTTAACCACTAGACCGAACTGGCTCTGAATACCTTCTTCACAATGGGAAAAACTTTTGAGAATAGAAGGAATAGCTGCAAATAAAACAATGATCAGATATTTAAAAATCTGAATTTGGGGCAAAAAAGTAATTTGAGCAAATGTCTCACACAAATGTCTCACAAGTTCTCATGAAAATAAAGGAAGGAAGGAGGAAAACGTACTCTGACTTCCAAAATTTTGTTATTGTAACCTTATAATAAAAGTAGTAGTATCATTCATAACTTTGGCTTCCTAATATGGTCTGTTTTGAAGGACTGACACTCTGCATCCTAAAATGTATCCAATCTAAGATTTTCTTTTACAAGGAGATTTAATGTGGCCTAGATAGGCAGATCAGTATGGAAGGACCCAATAAAGATAAGGTGTACTTGAAGAACTGACTTTGAAAAACTCAACAGAAGGCAAGACCATGATTCTGAAGGTTAGACAGAAGCATACTAGCATGTACAAGAACAGAGATATAGAGCTGGTGATATGAAGACAGCTGGTAAAGATCTCATTACAAATACCAGCAAGTTGTATTACAAATTTTAATTACCGTAGTTAGGGTTTAAATGAATGGGCACCTTAGAAAACCTGTAGCTTTAGCCTCGTTTTGTGATCTTCAAAGGTCTCCAAGATCATGTCACTGAAGTATTAATGTTTTGGAACAAAATCTTGTATTTATGAAAAAGAGAAGCATGTTAAGTGTCTTCCCAGCCTAATGCTACTTTTAAAAAATCAAAAAACCTCCAAAAATGGGAAAGTGAAATACCTCAGCCACTTCATCTGTGCCAGTTTCTAATGGTACGTCATTTCCCTTATCGGCCTTGCATGTAGTTCTATGAGTTAGAAGATGAGATGCTTCTTCTCGACTAGGACTGAGAAACTTTATACCCTACGCATTTTTATAACTTGTAATTCTTCTATTGAGCTAGGTACACTGCAAGAGCTATAGGGAAGGGAGTAAAAGAAGGAAAAACTGCAGTGGCAGAGGTCCCTATTACATTGAAAAGAAAAACAGTCTTGGGAAAGTCTATTCAAAATAAATTGCAGAGCAATGGCAATAATTAAGTAATTGTAAACTCTGCTTTTAAAGGGGGAGGGGGGATCTATAGATAAGCACTCATATTATTTCAATTAGTCTAATTGTAGTAAGCAAGTCCTACTGTGATAAATATTGTTCTGTTTATGTTTATGTTTATTTACATTTATATACCGCCCTATCTCCCAAAGGACTCAGGGCGGTGCACAGAGAAATAAAAGTAATAAAACACAACGACAATATAAAAGTTAAAAGTAGATTAAATACTAGATCTGTGCTAAAAACATATGGTTAAAAGCAAGTAAAAATATTATTGAATTATTATAAAATATAATATTGAGTGGGGCCCCAGACATGTGCCCCAAATTCTTCCCTAACAGGGCCGCTAAATACCAAACTCAATAAGTACCCTTTCCTGTCTCAACCCACTCTACTGGCCAAAAAGGAAAAGAAAAACCAAGTTGGGAACATCCCAGCTTGGTATGGAAGTATTTTGATGCTATTATTGATTCTAGACGTAACAACTAGAGCAGTCTCCATATGCTATTTAAGGTTGTGTGGTGAGATTTATAACATAAATTATTAAATGACTTAATGGACAATGCATTAGAAAGAAAACAGGCAAATTACCA
Source organism: Tropidonophis doriae (assembly GCA_026931265.2). Classification (NCBI taxonomy): domain Eukaryota; kingdom Metazoa; phylum Chordata; class Lepidosauria; order Squamata; family Natricidae; genus Tropidonophis; species Tropidonophis doriae. The sequence continues at coordinate 1,717 of JAPKID020007392.1, read as the reverse complement.
AATTATTTAACTGTTGTAAAAAAAAAAATAGGAGCAACACACAGGACATAAAACACTCCATTTTGACACAGAATGCCCGAAGCCAAAGCAATTAAGTCTGCAAAATCTTGCTAGCTGACATGACGTGTATGTAGATTTGTCATTCATTGGCAAGACCTGGTAACCATCTCAGATTACGTGCACAAGAAAGCAATCCATGTGGTAGGAAATGCTTTTGCTGGAAGGGCTTAGGAGATGGGAGGCTATGTATCATTTAAGCTCACCGTCATTTTGCAGATAGGGTTTGTTGATGACAAGAGTCTTCGTGAAGGCTGCTATATTTGGACACTGTTTACTGTCATTTTGTTTTCTCGTGATCATGAATTAACTATTCCTCTATAACTATTAACTATTCCTACTGCAAGTAAGCAAACTGAATCCTGGACAGTCTGTCCAAGCAGCTTTATAAATCTTGAAGGCAGTAAGCAATTTCTCCCTGCTACAGAGGGTATTTATTTTTATTCCATCTTTGTTATTTTTATAAATAATCCAAGGTGATGAACACACACAATACCCCTTCTTCCTCATATTCCTCAATCCTGTGAGGTGAGCTGGGCTGGGCTTAGACTGCCCTAAAGTTACCCAACTAGTTTTCACGCCGAAGGCAAGACTAGAACTCACAGGCTCCCAGTTTCTAGCCTGATGCCTTAACCACTGGCCCAAACTGGCTCCATGTTCAAGGGCCCTTAATTCCAATCAGAGAAAGAATGGGCCAAAGTAGTAAACCATTCCTCTTTGTTAAGCCCTGATCCTGGTATAGTTTGGATCACCTTTATTTACTGAAAAACATGAGCACAAAAGACCTAAAGTTACTAACAGCATGGAATTCAATAACTTACCTTTTTAGTTTCGAATGTACAAATGAACTTAACTAAATTTACAGCACAAGCATGAATTTACCTCATTTACAACACTATCTTACACACATTTATTCAGAAGCAATGAAACTTCATCTCTAATTGGTAAGGGATTGTAAAATTATTCCTCTCATCAATAAGTCCAGAATTTATAATACATTTGGGACTAAGATAATGCAAACCAGGTAAAGCCTGTTAAGTAATACTAATATCCAAAATTAAAAGTTAAGTATAGACCTATAAGTCTACACCACTATAGTACACAGCTTTCATAAACAGTTAATCACCTATGGAGTTGATCATTTAATAATCCAGGTGAGAGGCTATATTCTATCTAAATTATAAAACTATTTTGGTTTTGAAATGGAAAAAGCAATAAATTCAGGTCTATGCTAGAGTTCACTTTTCAAAACCTTCTCCCATAGAATAACTATGCTTCCAAGTAGTGCTAGAACACCTGCCACACTGGCTAGAATTTGTCACACTCTGATTACTGCATTAATCAATCATAAATACTGCATAGGGGGCTACCTTAGAAATGTATGCAGAAATCAAAATCAGTTCAAATGACAGCTTCCAGGTCAAGTTTTATTGGGGTTGGTCACTGGGTCCATATCTTGCCAGCACTGAAATAGTTGTATGGGCACCCAGTTCATATTTTTTATACCATTTAACATTCTGGGAATATCTTTTGAAGGCTTATTTACTTGTAGAAGTAAATAACAAGACTGTTCTCAATAAGGGTGGAGATAGCATCCATAGTATGGGTTAAACCTATCCACACTCTGATTGGACTGAGTCTGATAAATAATTAATTAAGG
>JAPKID020007391.1:0-10288 GCA_026931265.2 Tropidonophis doriae | reverse complement strand
AAAGCAAGGTTCAGGCTTCAATCCATGTACAATATTATATCACCTAGCCAACAAATGCTCTAGTTTTCCCAAAGGAGAAACCCTAACCCTAACATTATTGTTTAATTTATATGTTAATGATATAGTTGAAGTCTTTGCTAACCTAGATTTTATTCTCCATCTCTTGCCTATCACCATGTTTTCATCCTTCTCTACACCAATGATGACACTATTTTTTCCATAACTGCATAGAGGCCCTAAACCATTATTTTCCTATTGCCACAGGGAAGACATTGAGATATCAATTACTCTAAAACAAAAGTCATAATATTCTCCAGAAAGCATTTCAAGTCCCCAATTAAAGATCAATAGCAGACTCATAGAACAAGTCACGACTATTAACTATCTAGACAGCCACTTTTAATCATCTACTTATTACATCAGTTAAATTTAGAAAAGCCCCCCAAAAGCCCTTTACAATTATTAACAATATGATAGCAACTGTAGACTACCTGCCATCAATTATTCAAGGCTAAACTATTAAGATCAATGCTAAAAGGTGTCAAGTTATTTATTTATAAGGTTACTTCTAGGTTAGAAGCTATCCAATTCAATGTTTTAAAAGTATACTCCAGCATCATTATTTCCCTGGAATTAGGTTGCATCTTTTTTCAGGAGCTATCTGGAGCTCTAACACCTCAGATTCTGGTTGAAGAAAATTTGGGGAATAAATACATATTTATTACTAAACAGATTTAAAACCTTATCTAAGCAGATAAATGAATGATCTAACTTACTACAATGTTTCTTTTCTAACATTAGCTAATATCACCCTTGATAAAGCCATACTTAACATTCAGTGAAGATCTGAAACCTATCAGAGTTTCCCATCTCCCTTTCAGCTGCCCTGCTCCATTCACAAACAGTTTAATAATATATTCCATACCACACATATGAAACTCTTCACCGACTGTCCAAAATGGTGAGTTATCTATAAGTGTGACAACTGCTAGACATAGTAGAATCCCTTAATGAAAATCATATTTGCATAGGTGTTCAACATAGATTTGATTCTGTTTCCCATGTACTGCTAGAGTGTTCTCTATACAATAAATGGAACTCATAATACCAGTTATTAGAAATCTGAAATGTTCCTCTGAACAAGGTTATCATTTTTTCTTCTAGACAATATAATTTCAGCTATTATCAACAAGGAGGTTACATTTTTAATAATAGCCATGGCTTGCAAATATTATCTAGTCCCTCTCTTAAAGTATAGCTCCAGGCTTTTCAGAATAACTTTTATTTAATACTGCTGTTTTATATTTGCTCTGTTGTAATACTACCTTCTTTTAAATATTGATCTTAGGCTGTATATAGAACAAATAAATACTCTACAGCTTGAATATTTTCTCCCAAAGAAATTATTTTGTACATATAACCTATAATATATTTTAATTGTAGAAATCACACTAATGTAACATTATTTCTATAATAACAAGTTTCCCCTATGGAAAAAGTATATTAAAGAGAGTTATAAATAAATCATAGTATTCGCTGTCACTTTCCCACTCCAAGCTCCATTAATAGAAATTAACTCTTGTTAATTAGAAGAACGGGAAAAAAGAGACAGAAAGTTATAACATTCTCCAAATGCATTTCCATAAAGCCATGACTCTCCAAACTTTATGAAAACATTGAATTAGAGTTAGAATGACAACATTAAGAGTGGAGCCCATATTGCAAGTATAGCATCTTTCTCTTGTTGAAGTCCACTGCTCAAAAGAGAACAATGCATCATCCTATAATAATAATAATAATTTTATGTTAATCTGTAGCTTACAAGAAGAAAAATTCTTCCCATTTGGCTTGACTTTTTGTGCTTTAATTTTCAGTCTTCTGGTTTTGGCATCTGATTAGCAAAATATGAATAATATTCATATATTAAGAATTTCCCTACGAAGCCAAATGTATCATCTGTTCAATAATCTTTTTCTTTTAGAGAGTTTCTGCTTACAAATCAACATTTTGCAATTTAGACTTTCAGCATATTCAATGTAGAAAATAGTGAGTTGTTTAAGTACCCTTTAAAGTTATGATGCCACGTACACAAAAATGCCTTCGAGGACTTTGGAATCTATATTTCTATAATTCTCCCGTCCCCCCAACCCCCAGAACTTGACAAAATTTCTTCACTTCTCCTGGAAACTCCTCCCAGTAGAAAGAAATTATGATGTTTTAAATGAGCATCTTGTTGTGAAGCTATCCTTTTAGGATTGGTACTATGTCCCTTAAAATACTAAATATTATATCAATTCAATGACCTCGCCATATTTTGGCTTTCAGAAGATTGAAAATTAAAGCACATAAAGTCATGTCAATGGGAAGAAATTTTCTTTTTGTAAACCACAAGTTAACATAAAATTATTATTATAGGATGGTGAACACAGCACCTTTATAAAAAATAAAAGGAATTAAAGTCAATTTGTGGGCTTGACTGGATAAAATAGAAAGCCAAACGGGGACAGAGCAAACCTGAACAAATTAGCTTTCTCTGCTGAAGAGTAGCATCCCCATTTCTATGAGAGAGAAAGCCTCAGCATCACAATGGAAGAAAAGCTGTCGCAAGGTATTAGCATGTGTTAACTGTTACTTTACAATGCATAAAATCATACCAAAATAAAAGAGGAAAAAGGGATGTATGATTGGATTGAGCTTATTCAAGTGAAACTAAAGTCCAGTGTTGGAACTGGCCCAGGTGTCACTGCTTGTAGAACTGGCTAACGAGGCAGATTAGTCATGTGGCTTTGGACCATTGTCCAGGTTGAATGCTGCATTTTGACCAAAGGTATTCCATGCAGTATGTTAGGATTCTTCCCATGGCAGGTGATTATGAGTTACTCAGAAGTAATAATAATACTTTATAGAGAAAGAAATGTTGAATTTTTTCCCCAGAGAACAAACAAGATTGAATAGCTCAAACCCCCACCCCCCTAATTCAATGACCTCGCCATATTTTGGCTTTCAGAGGCCAAAACCAGAAGATTGAAAAAGCAAAAGTAAAAGTAAAGTACAGATTTACAGATGATTTTCACATTGTTTTGTGTTTTGACTAACACAAAACAATGGTCAGAATATTACTGGAACATTATGGACACTTAAAAATCACTACCTGGCATTATATTTAATAATTGGAACATCCTGAAAATAACAAGTAATGCATTTTCTTCTCTTTTGTGGCCTTTTCTTTTAAGTTATTCATTAATATTTTTTTTAAATCAACCATTAACTTAATGTTTCCTAATAGTAACAAGGGGAAATATATTTTAAAAAATGGAGGAGCGAACAATAATTTCTGAGAAATCATATTGGATATAAACCATAGCAGTTTATAAATAATGGATGACTAATTTTAATGTAATGTTTTAAAGATTTCATTATTGACAACAAAGCAATTTGCAGCAATAATTAAGGGCATGATAATAAAAACCCAGTTTAATCTCATACAGAAAAACAGATACGGTAGTTTGGTTCTTATCCTTTGTCTTTTTGTCCTGTGCATAGGAGAAGATATAAAAGTGGGTTTAACTTGCTGAGTTATTTTATTAAACATGTACATGATCCTTCTGTTTATTTTATTTTTTCCTCTATCCGCTAATTTATTATAAACATTTAAACAAATAAACCCTTAGAGGGTATTTTTTTGCAAATTGAGCTAGCTTATTATATTCTTCCATGGACATGGAATATTGACTAAACTTTTCAATAACATTTTTAAATGGATGTTTTTCCGGAAGGGTACATTACATTTTGTTGCTGTAAATTCTAATAATATAAGTTGTCAATTAATATGGGAACAGCAAGAAATCAGGTTTGATGTTTTTGAGGGCCTTTTCACCAAAAAGAAATTAGTTACAAAATCTTACTGTGCAAATCAAATGAAAGTTACCTGCATTACAGCCTCTACATTAAAATCCGGAGCCCTATTGCTCATTTTTTTAATGTACTCCTTTTATTACAGTGGCAGGGAATGAAAATGGTTTTGTGATTCATCCCATGAAATTGTGGCAGAATTTACTTAAAAGGAATAGTTCACTTAACCTACTAAATTTTTTCTGCACAAGAAACTAAATTAATTTCACAGAAACAGGATAAAGGCTCAGGGATGCTATGGGTAAAATCGCTGCTCTGAGGAAGTAGGAGAATAAATCTTTGTGTAAAAGATTCTAGTCCACTCATTGTGATTTGTAAATGATAAATTTGTATTTTTGTATAGCACGCTAAGTGAAAGAGACTTTTAGACATCAGGATGTTGTGCTAAAATGAAACCCGGAGCTTATTTCACCTTTTACCAAAGTAAACAAAATACACTAATAATTGATGGATGGGAATTTTGGGGGGAGATACTCATCTGTTCGAACCAAGGCAGACTGAGACAACATTTAGCCAAGAAATGTAGAAGTTCAACAGGATTTCAGGTAGGCTGATATAAGTAATCCTCAACCATCTGTTTAGTAAACATTCAAAGTTACAATGGCAATGAAAAAAATGACTTACAACCAACCTTTGCACAAGGGCCCTTGGAGCATTCTCATGGTCACATGACTATGCAGGCACTTAGCAACTAGCATGTCTTTTCAATGGTTGCAGTGTTCCAGGAGTATGTGAGTGCCATTTGTGACCTTCACAGAGAACTTCCAACAAGCAGAGTCAATGAGGTGGATTTGCTGGATTTGCTTAATGACCACATGATTCACTTAATAACTGTAGTGATTTGCTTAATAATTATGGCAAAAAAATACATCACAAAATTGGGTGCAATTCTCTTAACAATAGCCTTGTTAGCCATGGAAATTCTGGTCTCAGTTATGATCATAACTTGAGGACTTCCTGTTTCTGTGATTTCTTTTCAAAACTAGTCTATGACTTGGGGAGCATGCACATGTTTGAATGATTCCCCCCCAGGTTTAGAGGAAGGTATCGGTCCCAATATCCCCCCGGCTTGCAAAATCAGTAATCTCCAACCCTTGATACTCACAGGTAAAAAGGATGATAATCAATTAAATGGATGAATGGCCTAGTAGCTAAGATCTTGGACTAGTAATGGGAGACCAAGTTATAGACCACCTTCAGCTATGCCAGTTCACTGGGTGTCTTTTGTCCAGTCAATCTTTCTTACAGAGTGGTTGTTCTGAGGAAAAATAGGGAATTATATGAGTTTCTGCATGAAAGGCAAGATATAAATCTGATAAATAAACATGTTTGAGATAGGGGTATATTTTTCTGGGAGGATGAGATGCCAGGAGATTAGAAAAAACAGTCAGGTTGCATCCAGAAAGGGACTTTGGATAATTTGTATGCAAAAGAGAACATTAACAGCTATGTTCATTCAACATCTCCACTTTCTATTTTTCCAGAGACACCAAAGGCCAGCTTATTATTAAAATCTCCTAGAGGAAATAAGAGATTGTCAAGAAATTGATCTCAACATTTAATGACTGATTCAAAACAAGATAATATACTATTTTATTCATACTCAAGAGTAAGTCACTTTGAACAGAAAATGCTTACTAAGATAACATTTAGAGTAGATTACTCCTATAAGGCAAATGAAAGAAACATTTTCTAAACAAATACTGTTTACAAACAGTATATAAGGTAGGAATGTATATAAAGTAGGCTGAAGGAAGGAATCCTTATCATACCAGATTTCTTGAAGTGTATCTAAGAGACAAATGTGTACATCTTATATTTTTCTATTTAGTTGATCAGGAGATAGTGGGCAAGATGGACAGAATTCAGACATTAGCAGTCATAATATTGTTCCACCTCCCTTATACGTTTTCTGAATGATATGAAAGTGAAATCAATCTTATTTTTAAAAAGTAAATCTGCTAAACAATTAGCTGGATTGGATCAATGAAACTGTTTGGTTTTGAAACCGAAAACCAAATCCACACTTTGGTAATTCCTTCAAGAATTAGACACTACATTTCTCATAAATATTTGCAAATGTATCTTTTTTGAAACTATTCTATTTTAGAATGTCATGGCAGTAGGAAAATATGGTAGTCCTCCTGCTTTTGAGAACATTGTTGCTCCATGAAGCTTGTCGTTTTTGCCTCTCGCTTCTGCCTTTTGGCAACCATATCCTAGGAAATCTGTTTTTCTCTTCAAAATATACAGACAACACATTTTTTTCATTTAGGCACCACAAAAACATCTGTCTTTTAAGTTCTTAAGCAGAGGACTCCTTGGGAATTGCAGAGACCAGTGTTAAAACCCATCAGATGAATGATCTTATAAACATTTTCTCAAGAATCATGTCCATGATATCTGAGGTGTGTAGTACAGAACGGAAGGCGTCAATGGCTAAATGAACAAGGATATAGTGAAAATCCATGCATTTTTTTCACTTATATTTTTACAGTTTACTAACAGCATGAACAGTCTGTGTGATAGACTTTATTTATTAAGCTTTTATCAAATGGAGCAGGAAAGAGACAAAAACAACAACCTCACTGTCAACTCCCCTTCTGAGTTGTTTTTTACAGCTGGTTTTTCTCTTTCTAAAGAAGTCTCTTAGTGTAGAGTTTCCTGGCAACCAAATAGCCATCCTAATACTTATTTTGGGCTTCCCGCTGGCTTTGTTGATGCCAATACAGTAGTAGAATTTAACTTTAACTTGGGCATGCCATGAATGTTAAGGCTGTGCAAAGCTTTGGATTTCATTCAGAAGTGTTTTGGAACACACAAGAATCAGAAGACAGTACCTACTGTATCTGTGATTTATTAAATGAGAAGAATGTTTTTCCAGGATTGCAAGCCACAAAACTTAGACAAAATATTACTTTAATCAGTTGAAGATTCATTAATTTCTTCCTGTGCACCCCTAAATTCCAGAATGCTACTGGGACCTTTGTAAAATGTGCATGGGTGACTTTTTTTTCCCCCAATAGAAGGGAATATGTTCAGGATTGAGCTGTGGGTTCTTGATGCTCTCTGGTATTGTTTGCTTGCAAATGTTTTATTTATTTTAGAAGTAACTCAAGGTGGCAAACATATGTAATATACCTTTTTCCTTCTAATTTCCCCACAACAATCCTGTGAGGTAGGTTGTGCTGAGAGAAAGTGACTGGCCCAAAGTAACCCAGCTGGCTTTCATGCCAGGTTCTGGTCTATTTATTTCCTTCTTAGCTTTTTCTTGTTTCTTTTGAGTGATTTGTAAATATAGTGGCTGCATTCCTGCAAAAACTGGCACGCCACCAGCAAAGGCCACATGAAATGGTATGGAGGAATACCTTGGGGAAATGGGCAAAAATATGCTGTCAAGGGAATGGTCAAACAACAGACAGAATACCCCTTAGTGGGAGAGAAAGAGGCTTAGAAGAGACCCCCCCTTGTTCTCATGCAGTAAGGAATACAAAGAAAAAATGTATGTTCAGACATGCAAAATTCTGTCCATACAATTTTACAATAAAGTAGAATTAACTCATCTTGTGTTTCCAATCTGGTTTTTCCCTGAAGGCTGACAGATTATTAAAGCAAACAATCAAGCTCAAGAACACCAATGATTTTTTATTTGCAGAGCAAAATGAAGATTTTCACACTATCGTAATCAGAAACAGAACTTTGCAAATTGCCTGGCTAGTATTAAAAGTGAACAAAATGATACATTTTAAATGGTACTTACAAAATCTAAACTATAAACCCTTTCAGTTCATATAGTCTTGGTTTTATCACTGAAATGAAGACGAATCCTAGAAGTGGTTAAAATATTTCATTCATTCAGCTTACTGAAATGATGCTTATAACTACCATATTGTATTTTAATAGTCTAATTCTAACCAATCCATAGTCTTGGTTAATTAAGGTCAAGAGTTGCTGTGAATGGCTGGGCAGCCATATAAGTCTTACAAACAAACACGCGCACACACACACACGCACACACACACACATACAAATTTTCAATACAAAAGTAGTAAATTTTATGAGAGATTGTTGCAGTTGTTGCAGTTTAGCGCAGTACCATAGTATCTTCAGCACCAGCATTTCCCTTTGGTCTCGTGACATTGGCTTTTGTCTCATCCTTGGGGCATGATTTAAACAACCTTATATTTCCTATAGTATAACAAAAGCAGATTCCTCCCTTAACCTCAGTGCTTCTACCAAAGCTTCAAGAGATATAAAATCTAGGATGCTTCACTATAATCTATCACAATCACATTGCTGAAGCTGTGTTGTGGGAGTAACAGTTGGCTTTTGTCACAAGCCGGCATTTATTATCACTATTCTTATTCCTGTGTTTCCTTCTCAATTTGTGCTTTTTTTTTTAAAGTCCTGTTCATACTGTGAATGTCACCTACCCAACTTCCTATTTTTTAAATCACTCTCCAGGTGGTCTGCTTCCAACCAGATAAAGCAAAAGAGAACAGAGTTATCTTATCTCTAAAGGAATAGTAGACACATTTCTTCATTTCCATACTTGCATAACTTGGAAAATTTGCAGAACTTTCACTTTTTCTTTTTCCTGAAAATAGTGAAACATGACAAACTGGATCTTTGTTAATTTTCAGTTAAGTTAGCAATTTGCTTGCCCAGAAATTGGCCAATTTGAGATAGCCAAATGCCTATGGAGATTCTCAGTCATCCAGGTCATGGTTGCCCCAAAGGTGCTTTTTCAAGACGCTTCTCATCCAAGATTTCTCAGTTCTGACTGGATGGTGAGGAATGGAAGGATTCCATTCCTTCAATTCCCCACCATTCAGTCAGAATTGAAGAAGCTTCTTGGATGAGAAGCAAAAAGTCTTCACAGAAAAAACAGAAAGTTCAGTTGCCTCTTGAAAAAGCATCTTTGGTTCAAATAGCCAACTTTATAGAACATAGCTAGTCACACAAGTATGGCAGAGTTTCTCAACATTCCTGATGCTGTTTCTCCTCTAGTATCCTTTTTGGCATGTCCAATTATATATTTTCATTTTTTCTAATTATTATTTTTAATATAATCTAGAACTACCTTTTTCATCTGGGATTTCTTTGAATCCTTTGAATTTATTGCATACTGCAAGAGGTCACGAGTGGAAAAAATATTTCTAATCTTTGAGTACCATGCAGTGCTAATGCTTGCAGTGGTGGAACTTTTTACATATCACAATTTGGCTGTCAGCCTGCCCTGCTTTGGTGTTATTGTAAATGCTATAAAAGGGCAATTGTGTCAAAAATTCACAAATCACATGTGAGGATTTTGCATTTTTTACAGCTTTTACGCAGGCATTCACTGAGTTACTTCAACAATTCCTCCACGGTAAAAAGATTGACCAAGGTTGATTTAGAGATTTGGCTTAATTGACTTTGCAATTAACTTTCTCATTAAAGTGACCTCTAAAAACTAGACTGCATAGTTGCACAGCTACCACTTGTATTTCAGGATTGGCTTAAGAATCTATATTTGTGAGCTTTGGACAGAAAAACCTAAAGCACATTCCTCTTTGTTTTCCTAGGGGTGGGCTGAAGGGAAAGGTAATTGGCAAAATGACTATGAATTCAGCAGACAGGTTGTGTTAGGAGGTTCACTTGATTGATGACTGAGTATCTTAGATATATTTTTACTTAGGAACCTTCAGAAAACATAGGGGCTTGCAGAGAAATTTGATTGATTGATTTCAAATAATTACACATGCCTTGCAATATCCTGATGCAAACCCTGCCCTTACATACTCCTGTCCTGATGTCTGATGCAAATAGATAAATTACAATATTGGCTTTATGATGTCATGATAGGCATATCCTCCCCAACCATCTTTCTGGATAGATATCTACACTTAGAAGAAATGGTCTGCCTGTGCGGTTCTAACTAATTTAGCCCCATTTCTAATTTGAAGACCTTTTCACTTAAGAGACATTGGGAAAGCGAAACTAGATAGAGCAGAGGTGCAGTTCAAGGTGCTGATTATCAGCCTGAAAGCCTGACATGACACCAGAGAAGGTTATTTGCAGCATTGCTTGTCCCTGAGGGTATCTGCCCATCTCATTCACTCCAATAGGATAGCCATACTCTAGCTCGGTTCCATGAAATCCTTTTAGCTTTTTGAAAAGCTATCAAACTCTTGTTCTTAATCCAGGCCCTGGGCTAAAGTGATGGCGCTGTATGCTGAGTATCATCTGTACGCTGATGATACTCAGCTGTACTTCTCTGCCCTGGCCCACCCCAATGATGCCGTCGAGGTGATGTTCCGTTGTCTGGAGGCCGTGCGGGTCTGGATGGGCAGCAACAAACTCAAGCTCAACCCTTCCAAGACTGAGTGGCTGT
>JAPKID020007390.1:0-10288 GCA_026931265.2 Tropidonophis doriae | reverse complement strand
TATGTTTTTAGTTCCTGTGCACCGCCCCGAGTCCCTTTGGGGAGAGGGGGCAGTATATAAGTCCAAATAAAATGAAATGAAATGAAATTTTCATATTATACTAAAAATTTGGTTTAGAAGCCACAAGGATTGCATTCAATAACACACTAAGTAAAAACAAAAGAAAATACCACAATGGGTAGAGTACCATGTGAGTGCAATGAAAGGGGTGTATGTAAATAATAAAAATACTTGCAGATGTTACTTGATAACAGTGTTTTTTTAAACTTAGAAACCTTAAAGTGTATAGATCTCAACTCTCAGCATACTGGCTGGGGAATTCATGGAGTTGAAGTCCCAACACCTTAAAATTGCAAAGTTTGAAAAACACTGTTTTATAACAGTTTTTATTTACATATTTATTTATATTCCACCTTTATTATTTTTAATAATAACTCAAGGTGGCAAACATATCCACCTCCTATTTATAATGTATTTCCATGCAAGATTTTTGTGTAAATTATTCTGACTCATACACAAATGGTTCAAAGGTTAGAACATACTCCTCCTCTTTCATGTATAACTTCTTTTCCCAACACTTGTGTTCTATTCTTCTTCTTGAAAGAAAGGTTTAATGGAAGAAAAGATGAGATAGTTAAATCATTACTTAAAGGAGGAAGATTTAGGTACCATTAAGTCTGAAAGCACCTTCTTTTATAAGGTTGTTAAGGTCTATGTATGTTTTCCTTCTATTACTTTGTCTTTTTCCTCCTGCAAAAAATAATAATTAAGGAGAGAAAGATATAATTGTTGGACATTATTTTTGGACTAGTAGAACTAGGACAGGGATGGGCTTCAGAAATTTTAGCAAGGGGTCCTCTGCATGGTTGGGCATGGCTTAGTCAGCCTCCTGCACCATAGTGGGGGGGGCATTTTTTCCCTTCCCGGACTCTGGAGGCTTTCGAGTCTCCAGGAGGGTGAAACTGACCTCACCAGACTCCAGAGGTCGCCTGAAGGCCAGAAATTGGCCTGTTTCTGGCCTTCCCGAACTTCCAGTAGACCTCTTTTTTACTCTTCCCAAGCCTCCATGTGCGACCTGCACCTACCTGCATCCAAAACGGCTGTGTGGCAACTTCTGGGAGGAGCAGGGTGGGCAAGGCCAGCACAGAGTGGGATTTGGAAGTTCTCTGAACTGCACAGAATCTTAGCTAGAGGTTCTCCCAAACCCCTGCAAACCCCAGCAGCCCATCCCTGCCCTAGGAACCATCTTTCTGAAATAAAGGCAAATAAGAGAATGAATAATTTTGGATATCCAACCAGTTCAATTTAAGTGCAGAGCCTTAGTTCTGTCAGGACTTTCAATATGAGAAGGAAACATTTTTAGACAGTTTAGACATTGACATGCGAAAGAGGAATCCAGTACAGTTAGCTGAGAATTGGCACAGCTGCTGACTGCTGAGTTGAAGCAGGTATTTGTATGTAAATGTTACTATAAGTTTTTTTGATGGGCACATTCATTGCTTTTCCTTTGGAAGACAGAAAGTGTAACGCCTTTTTTCTGCTTTAATTTTCTATTACTGTTATTTATAGTTGAAGCTATAAATTCATCACTTTAAAAAATAGTTTATTCTAATTAATTGCTTACCAACATAGATCAAATGTTTGCTTAGCTCAAAGCAGTAAGAAATCGTTATTTTTACATAAGAAGCAGTTAGCAAAGGTAAGTATAAAAAGTTTGTCAAAAAAGGTTTTCTGGTAGTTTTATACAACTTTTGCTTAGTTAGACCTATCCAGTTTTCACTGAAAATTCAACCTGTGCCTAAAATGCAGCTTGGAATATGGGCATGCACAAGTGCACAAGAGAAGGCAAATAATGACATATACAACATCATGATACAGATGATGTTACTTGCATATTTATTACATCATCGTGTTATTGTATCATATGCATCATTTATCGCATCACTCCATATTGTGATATTGTGACATATCATCACTTTGACATCATCATAGTTTGCTACACAAATCACTGGTTAATGGGTTAAAACTGAGTTATGTTAAGCTTATTAAGTCTAATAACGTCTCCAAGTCTTTAGATGTGTGTCTAATTTAGATATATATTTAATACCTTTAACGCTCACCTGTTCACAAGACAACAGATTTTTGTATTTTGAAATATACAGATGATAAATTTATGATTAGAATTCAGTGTCAAAGAGATGATCATGGACCTGTTGGAGTGAAACTAAAAGTACTTTGTTTTATTTCTTGCCTTTCTGCTCTATCAAGCATTTCTGGTTGCCATGGAATCAAATTGAAAAATTGTATGTCAGCCTCAACTTTAGATGTAAGATTATGTGCCTGCTGCCTGGAATGATATTCTCACCCTTCTCCCAAACCCCAACATATACAGATGTTCCCTGTTCTTGTGGCCTTTAGAAATAACTTACAATCTTGGCTAATTTTTTGAGTTTTGGAGCCAAAATAATTGGATTTCCCACTTGGCGATATACTTTACCCCTTTAAATGGGACAGCTGATTCTGTGTTTCTTTGGTTTAACCCAGACTGCCCTTAGGTGTCATTATGTTACTCGCACATTATTATGTTATTATTAATTGGTTGTATTTCCTCTGTTCTTGTGGTCACCCTCTAGCGTTGCAGTTATAAGCTGGGTGGCTGTTTAAATCGATCTAATAAGTTTTTTTAAAAAAATAAAATGTGCCCCTGATCACATATTAATGGCTGTTGTTACCTTTGTAATTAAAATGGTTTGTTTCTATTTTTTTCATTTTTGAGGTTATTGTATGCTTCCCAGATAAATTTAATAAATAAATAAAATTTGTAGGGTACCCAGTTGGCAAAAAAAGAGATGTCATTGAGCAATATCTTCCATCACCATTAGTTTGTGGGCCAGGCTGAGTAAAACTGAGAGAAACTAGAATCTCAAAACATTTGGAGGATGCAAATGTTCTCTATCCTTGGAAAGGCAATGAACAAGCAAGCAGGCAACCATGCATCTTTTGCAAGGTATAAAAAGGGAGAAGAGAAAGCAAACAAGACTAAAGAAAGATGTATCTTTACTGTCAGCAAGAGAAATAAAACAGAAAAACAGGATTTAGGCATTTCATAGAGTATATCATTCATGATATAATGCTGAAAAAATCAACCTAGTGCTAAAAATCAAATATTGGTGTTCTGATTAATGAAAAATTGTGCCAGCTAAGTGCCTAAAATAAAATGGCTGTGTTTTAGAAGTAGCTTTGAATCACTAAGTTTCTTACTGAGTAAAGATTCTTCCAGCCCTTGAGCTCTTGGGCCAAGGTCCAAGTCCCTTATGATCCGCATGACAATTTAAGACCTCTAGCTCTATAAATCTTTCCCAATCTGATGGTCTCATATGGGCATATTCTGTTGTTCACTTATAGAATTCTGCAACTTTTTATTTCCCTTTTTAGGAATCTGTAGTGCTAACCTAGCTGTGTATCCCATTTGGCAAGTCCATCTGTATATACATGAAGAACAAGCAATGAAAGTACACAGATCTAGTACAAATAATGCAAAATATATCAATCAAGACTATTTTAACAAAAAACCCTATAGAGATCAGTTTGCCAGAAGACGGATACTTGCATTGATTGATTGATTGATTGATTGATAATCCAAAGTAGCATCTGCTCCATTTTCTAAATTAACCACCCAGTGTAGTAATATCACTTCTTTTGAACAGCTGATTCCAAGCCTTTGCTGCTGTAATTTTTACTTACTATAGAAGTCATCATATGCATTAGCTAATGCAAAGGATAGAATTCGGCTCAAGATTTACACAAGAGACTCTTCTAACATAGCAATTGTTTTCATCTTATTATACAGTATCACAAAAAATGTAACCTCGAGACAAATCTTTTTTTAAAATAGAAAGCATATTTTCCCACCACATAAGCCAAGTAATACATAGCTTTAGACATGTGAACTTCAGAAGAAGAAAGGTGGCTTTAGCAAACAGAGTATTCGTTTTCCCCAATCTTATCTAGAGCTTGTTAGGGCAGCTTCTAACATTGACTTTTGGAATATTGTGTGTGGGTGTAAATATTCTTAAACTAGCAGGATTATAAAGACAATCTGGCAATAATAAGCATCCTGTGTCAGAACTAGTTTTGTGTTGTCCTATTTCTAAAATATTCTCTCAAGCAATCAATACCCATTATTCATTTTCACTTCTAAAGTACTTACAGGCAGATTTCATTATAGTTAATATTAAAGGCCCAAGATTTGACATATGCCCTATGTAGGATGTGAGAAATGTAACCCCACCACTGTGAATTAATAGCGCTCCCTGAACAGGGAATAACAGCAGATCTAACAAGTAGCATTTAGAACAACATTCCTCAATCCATTATTCTCTGATGTGTCCACAACTAGAACTAACAGTATTAATCCCAAAATCATAATGGCTGTAAATTCTGGGAATTATTCTCACATCTAACTTGATAAATCTAGTTTAATCCAGCATTGAATTTATGGATGAGTAAATTATTTTTTTATGCTAACATCTGGCAATCCATCCATTTATCAATCCATCCATGATTTATTTATCTGAGATAAATAAATGTTATTAAACTCAGTGCAGTTCAATTCTGAACAAATATCACTGAACAATATAAATTCATTGTAAATTGCCCCCCTCCATTTGTGTGTGTGTGTGATGATAAATCAGTCTCCTACCTCTTCATACCATATCCCTCATTATTCTTCTACCCCATCACCATAAACAGGGGATCGGAAGTCATAGAGAGAAACGGAAGGAAACCTTGTCCCCTGAATGTAGACTCTGTTCCATTCATGGGAACAATGTTCAAATTAACTAAATGGATCATACTAAGTGGCCTATTAAAATGATAGAACTTAATACAGATATAAGTAATCAATTCATTTTTTCAACAGTTCTATTCTAAGAGTTATGTCATAAAATACACTGAACCATTAAATATTTCATTTGGTTTTGATTTTGTCCATTGTATGAATTCACCCATTTCATTTTTTAAACCCATAATTTATGATTTAACATTTGTCCTAATAACCCTAAGAACAATTGTATACCCGCTGATGTGCTTAATAAGGCATGCTATATATTTCATGTAGTACAAATACTATCTAGTTTTCATAGCAATGCAGTGATGTTCCTAGGATGAGATGAAAAACTGAAAGATGGCCCCATCTTTGATAATTTTCTGGAAGTCCCTTAAAACCTGGTGGTGTTGTCAGGCATGGGAGTCATAAAGGAATGTTGATATGATAACGTTCTATTGTTCATAATCTGATGCTTTCTCTTAGCCTTTCTATAATAATTTTTGTACTTATTGTAGGTTTTTAAAATTGTGTCTGTTTTTGTTTCTAGTCTGCTTTAAATTGCTGTCCAGAATCAGCATATTTATATGATCCCTCATCATGAAATGAGGGGGTGATATAAATATGATAAATAAATAATAAACAGTGACTAAACCCGCAGCACATGACAAGTAGGGCAGATGAAAAAGAGTCTTGTCTCACTATTTTAATATTGATAGCAATTTGCAAAGTAACTTAACTGCAAATTCTCATTGAACAGGATAATTTTCTATAACTTTAAGAGCAGTTAGACAGTAGAACTAACCAGGGAAGCTAGTGAACTGCTCTTTACTAAACTTAAGGTTGTTGTGGAATAGCATTTATAATACACATATCTGTCTCTATTTAATGCAGAAATGCAAACATTGCATGAAAAAGAGATGAGATAGACATCTATAATTCTATCTACTGCTGTTAATGACATCTGGAGTTCGCCTGGTTGGGGACATTAAGCAAAAAAAAAAAAAGCCCGCTTAATTAGCATATAAGCACATTGCAATATTTGCACCATCATTATTTCACATCACATATAGCTTTTTAACCAAAGCCATAAGCATGATGTGTTATCTGATCTTTCACGACTTCCATTCTTGATTATAGAAACCGGAATTTAAAATATATGCATATCAAAATCTGATTTTTATATTTCAAATGATGGCTGTTCTAAATTTAAACTATATGGTAAGCCTTATGACTGCTTACAGTAGGATACACAACATTGAGTGGGGAAGAATTGTGACACACACACTCATAAACCAAGCTTTGTGGTTTAGCATGTCATGTAAACACAGTCAATGGACACGCTAGTTTGTAACACACCTTGCTTAACCTTACAGGAATAATGCACAGAAAATTTATTTCCTTGTAGTGCTAATTGGTTTGTAAGGCAACTCAAGCTAACGAAACAACTAAAGTAAATAATTTTGCAAATAAGGTTGCTGCATTTTCCAGCTTATCTACTGACTACTCTCACTTAATCTTTGCACATTGATGCATTTATCAATTCAAGAAAAATATGGCCAGGATTTAGTAACACAAAAAATAATGTCATATATAAGGAGGTTTGACACATTGAAAAAAATTGCTTGAATGGAAAAGAAATCACTTTGAAAGCTGAAATGAAATGCATTTATCCTACTCTCAGTTTGTAATTGTGTAGCTTTACTGAGAAATCTAACATTTAATAGGGTCATAAATTAGCAATAACTTTGATGTGTTTTAAAAAATGTCCCATTTAATCAGAAGACTGCTAAGTGCCCTTTAGAAATGTTGATTCTCAACTGCAAAGGTAAAAAATGTCTGGCAGATGATAATACTTTGATTCCCTTTGGATCCATTTAAAATGCCCAATGGCTAAGGATGATGGGGATATTTAACATTTAAAGGATAGAGGTTTGCTGTCTGATGACCATGATTTCTGTAGTGGCTTTTGCTTAAAAGTAAAACAAGGTTTTAGTCAGTTGTTGTTTTGGAATACCTGCCTTAGAGGAAACTGTTACATGCAGTTGGAAGTTAAAAAAAAAATGCAAAAATTATTCTAATCCAAGAAACCTGTGGTATTTTACTCCTGGTTAAGTGGCGCTTTCTGGAGTGAAACTAAACTGACAGTTTCTATTCAGAAAAGTGTTGTATGAAATAAAGCACATGCAATAATTAAATATCTGTTTCAAGTTTTGGGAACAGCAAAATTTTCAGTACTATTAAGCATTTTTCCAAGATACAACTATAGTATGTTGGTCATCACACTATAAAAAACATGTTGAGATTCAAGAAAAAGTGCAGAGAAGAGAAACCAAGATGATTATGGAACTGGAGGCTAAAATATACAATGAATTGTTGCAAGTACTCGGCATGGCTAGTCTAGTGAAGAGAAGGATCAGGGGAGACATAATAGCAGTGTTCCAGTATTTGAGGGGCTGCCACAGAGAGGAGGGGCTCAAGCCATTTTCCAAGGCACCCAAAGGCCAGAGAAGGAATAACGAATGGAAACTGATCAAGGAGTGATTCAACCTAGAAATAAGGAGAATTTTTCTGACAGTGAGAACAATCAACCAATGGAACAGCTTGCTTTCGGAAGTTGTGGGAGCTTCATCACTAGAAGCTTTCAAGAAGAGACTGGACTGCCATTTGTCAGAAATGGTATAGGACCTTTTGGGCAGAGCATTGGACTAAAAGACCTACAAGGTCCCTTACAACTCTGTTAATCTGTTAAAATTTATTCCACATTTTTCCTCCATCAAAATAATGGCACAATTCTAAATCATTTTTAGGTCAGAAATTCTGAATATACTAACATGCATTCATTAATGAAATTAAAACATCACTATTTAGTACATTTTATAAGTGAATGCAATGAAGATTAGATTTTGCGACATATGCAGCCATATGCATCACATTCTTTAATTAAGCCCACTTCAAATTAGGTTTGCCTTATCAAATTTATTTCAGATGCCTAAAGAATATTTATCTGTGAAAAATATTTAATGTAATAATGGTACACTTTAGATTATTTTATGAAGGTTCTGTGACTACAATATTTAGGCCCTAGCGAGTCAACGGTACTATTGGTACCCGATTTTCATTAATAATTATGATCTATTAAATTTATATACTGCCTTACTCTCAATGACTGTGGGTGACTCACAATAATCAATATCCCGCCAAATGCAATCAAACATTATCATTATTACAATAAATAATAAAAAGATAGGAATAAAAGATGACAAGTGCAATGAACCAAAGGACCTTACCCTCCTCGACAGGCTGGGTGTAGAGCCAAGTCTTCATGACCATTCTAAACAACAACGGAGGCCCATCCAGAATGCAGGGGAGGGGACCTTGTTCCAGAAGGCAGATCAAGAGCTGTCTTTCCAGGATCCCAAGGAAAATTGTTAAAGGAACTTAAGAGTGTAACTCAACTTTGAAAAATCAAATCCATTAGGCAGTTGTTCTGGGACATATAGAATCCCCTCAAGTAAACAGGCCCTATGTAATGTAGCAATGTTTTGGATAAAATTTATTCTGTGTTTTTCTGATAACAGTCCACAAATTAGATTTTTCTGTACAAAGGTTTATATAACTGGTTCCATTATTCACATGAAAGGATTCCAGAAACACACAGTGTACATCCTGATATTATGAATTTCTAGGAGAGTTGCTTAACTATTCAAGTCAGAACAGAAGTTCCTAAATCTTAAGCAAGTGTCAAAATAGCTACCACATCTACATTAACTAACTCTGAAATGTTGTTCCTGTCACATAATTTTGTAAAGTGAAAATATACTATCTTGTTTTGAAGCCAAGTTGCATACACAGAAAAAGGGCAGCACTAGAAGCATAAACCAAAGGACAGTCTTTAACTTAGAAATGCTTTCATTATAGCATCTTTGTAATCTAAGGTTCCTATGACTTTTAAGATTACACATTTGTGCTTCAGGACATGACTTAACAACATAAGGTTTGCTGACTGAGAACCGCTCATTGTGATTTGAAGATCTGTATGGGATAAATGATGAATCTTTTATATTTAACACCTAGTAAATTGTCTTAGATGTATAAGGGTATATCTAATGTATATTGGAAATATAAACTATCTGAAAGCACTTTTTATCCTCTCTGGAGGACATTTAAAAAGCTAAGAAATAGTGGAATTAGGTATGCATTTTAATTCAGAGAATTTTCAAATTGAATGTAATAGTTGAAAACAGACTTATTTTACGCTTGATAGACAAGTAGATTGAGGAAAAACAGCAATGCAGTTCCTTGTTGATAATAGCATAGCTTTTTTATGTGCTGAGATGGAAAGACTCACAAATACCTACAATGGAAGAAAGTGCTGAAAGTAATGGAATTGGTAGAGGTGGCAAAATTGACCTTTCCATTGAAAAAGATTTTGTCTTTGTTTCTATTTGGAAACCACTTTCAGATTTTTTTACTTGAAAAAGAAAGAAATGAAACTTTAACCTTGGTATTTGATGATTAGATTTGTTTATGATTGTAAAGGTACTGTGTGTTATGATTTATTGTAACTCAAAGGGATATTGTATTTTAAACCTGTATAAACCAAAGAAAATGGGAAATCATTCTTTTCAGCAGCTTTTTTATCTTCTTGTTTGCAATTCACAATTTTGCTTTTTCCCCCGTGTTCCATTCCTCCTTTCTACTCTCTCTCCCCCTCCCTCCCTCATCTCCTTTGTAATACACACACATTTAATTTAATAAAAATTTTATATTCGTTCGAACAGAGAAAGGGGGGAAAGGAAGATGGAAACAAGATAGTAATGCAAAGCTGTGTGATAGTGCAGAGACTACTACTGTGGACAGGGAATGAGGAATGGCTGATAGAAGTAAATATGTGCAGTGGTAGAAAGATGATAGGAATCGTTATATGAAACAGAGACACAGATGATAGGCAAGAAATGGCTCTTTGGAAACAGACTTAAGAAGATCAAGTACTGGGTAGCAGTTTAGGATGTTATACATGAAGGAAATAAAAAAGGAAGAGGACAAAGCACACAATATGCTAGTGTCTGAGAAAATAATGTAATCTGGGACTGAATAAAAAAGGAAGATCATGGCTGAGTTCAGAGACAACCATAGGAGTCAAAGAAATAAAAAGGGAAAATGATTAAGAAAAAAATTAGCATTGCAAAACACTTGTAAGGGAGTTTCTAGTGGTTAATTATTGATACAGTTTTGTTATTAACCTCCACAACAATTTAAATTAAATGTGAATCTATTGTTGTATAATTAATGAGGGCACAAATTATACACCAAGGGTCAAAGTACTGTTTTATATTCTCCTGGATAATATAGAAATGTTCAAAAGAAAACAAACAGACCAAATGAGTTGGTTTTACTAAATACAGTTGTGGTCAAAATTATTCAACCCCCAATGCTGTAAAGGATGATTGCCAGAAGAGC
>JAPKID020007389.1:0-10288 GCA_026931265.2 Tropidonophis doriae | reverse complement strand
CGGCCTAGGTTAACCCCGATTCTGAGATCAACATTGTAATTTTAAATTGGAATTTTAATTGGAATTTTAATAGTGGGGTTTAGCACGGGATTGTTTAAGTGATTTAATTGATTTTTAATTGACGGATGTTTTGTACTGTTTTTAGATGTCTGTGCGCTGCCCTGGGTCTTCTCCAGGAGAAGGGAGGGATATAAGCCAAATAAAATAAAATAAAATAAAATAAATGACTGTCAGGGAAACCTTTATCTTTACCTTTTAGCTAATCATAAGTTTGAAATGAGAAAAACTGATGGTAAACAAAGATGGAATAATATGTGGAAGGCAGTGGATGTACTTTCAGTTCATAGAATCTGTTTCTAACCAGGATGGTACAAAATAATAAAACAATAACAATGTCAGTGTTCCAAATAGCATCCAAAAATAAATCAGAGTCCAAGGCAAAGTATTGCTCTAAGTTCCATTTTATTAAGAGAGCCATATTGGCATATCTGGGAGAAGGCTTCCCGTTTGCCCCATGCAATTGAATGTTCAAGATCTTGCCCCATACCCACAAGTCCATCACTTGGTCCAATCTCCCACTGCCATGCTGGCAGTTCCACCCATCCAATTCCGGCCAGGTTCAGCAGTGCAGAGACAAAGGATGACCTTGGCTTTTGAGAAAGGAATTTTGTTATGGCTACATCTCATCTAACTCCGTACAATCCCCCCTCCCATTTTCCCACAATAGAAAATGCATAGCAGAATAATAGAAAGTGTAGCAGGCCAAAGTTCCAAAAGAAAAGATGGCTGCCGGCCTGACAAACAATAAAAACAACAGAAGCACAGTTTTTTTGTTAGTTGCATTACAAGAGTAAGGACCAATGTACAATACATGATGACCCCTATCTTTCAATCTTAAATTCCCTTCAATATGCCAATATCTTCCTTTCTCAGTGGGGTGGGGTGGTTATGACCACAGAAAGCTGGATGCATAATTTGATGCCATAGTTGTCACTGTACCCATCCCTTATTCGATCTCCCTTAAACGACATTTCAATCTGTAGGTGAATAGCATGGAAATTAGTTGTGCCATAAAGCAAAATCCCAGGTCTCCATTTTACCCATGTTTCTAAATACAGCACAATTCCTAAGGATCCCACAGATATTCCTAGAAAACAAAATAGCTGTCAACTGCAATTCAGAGGATGATGTCTCCAACCACTTCAAAAGAAGAGAAAGGTGAAATGTGTCACTGTAACAAAAATATCCTCTCCCATTTGCCTTCTGGTAAATGGGTGATATGTGATTGGCTCACCCATCATGACTTCTGCTTTATGAATGGGCAGAAGCCCCACCAGTCTTCAATATATTCTCTAAAGTCCATTTGTGCACCCTCCTCCGAAAGTTGAGTAGGTCTTTCCTGGGAATATAATGATCCATGCAGCAAAATTATTTTGTCAAAGTATGATTGATGCCTCGAGACATCTGCTTTGTTGCATCCTTTGTGTCTTACTCTACCATATCTACACAAACCCAAGCACATATTTTCCCCTAGCTTCAGCTGAAAGTAGCTGACAATTCCCGGAGTTTAATTGAGCATTGTTTTTACAATAATTTAATTGGGCATTATTTTTACAGTAGTTAAATGGCTTGGCTAACATCAATGGAATGGATTAATGCACCAAGGCATTAGTATTCTGCATAATTCAACCGAAGACACATCCCATAATTATCTTTCACCTTCAGCCTTTGCTGCCTTCTGAACACTGGCT
This sequence comes from Tropidonophis doriae, assembly GCA_026931265.2. NCBI lineage: Eukaryota > Metazoa > Chordata > Lepidosauria > Squamata > Natricidae > Tropidonophis > Tropidonophis doriae. The sequence continues at coordinate 8,537 of JAPKID020007389.1, read as the reverse complement.
AAAGTCCTTGCATCTGCTCGGTATCGCCGACACAGAGAGGAGTATCTCAAAGGCACATTGGATAAGTGAATGAAATGTGGGATCATTTCCAGAATAGATACCCAGTGGCTCTTTGCTACATCATAACACTGCAAGCTTCCCTGATGCTGCTTTATCTGCCTTGTGCAGGAATGCAGTAAAACATAAATTTTGAAAAAGAATGAGGGAAAAGAAACAAAGAAAGAAAACCTATCCCCAGAGGGAAAAATTGAACCACATATTTGCTATATAAAGCAATATCTGGTCAACTACCATGTTTCCCCAAAAATAAGACAGGGTTTTATTTTCTTTTGACCCCCAAAATAAGTGTTTGGCCTTATTTTTGGGGAGGTCTTATTATTTTTGAAGTGCTGGAGGAGGTGAATTGAATTGAATTTATTTGCATAAATTCACCTCATGGCTGCTGCTGTGTTGCAATATTTTTGGGGAGGGCTTATTTTTTGGGGAAGGGCTTATTTTAGTGCATGCATTCAAAAGCGTGACTGGGATTGGGAGCAGATAAGGGTTGTTAAATAGATGGTTAGATTTTAAAGACACTCTTAAAGAAGAAATAGATTGATGTTGAAATACTTGATAAGAATTGTGGGATATTGATATTAAGGTATATGATAAAATTTCAGATTTAAAAATTATAAAATAACTTTACTTATGAATAATAACTATTTTAGAGATGCACAGAATTTATGAATGCCCGGTTAGCATGTTTTCTAGAGAATACAATTCAGAGTGGATTTTTGATTTTTAAATTTATATTTTCTTTTTTCTTCTCTGTTGGTTTTATAAACGGAATGCCACTACATAGGTATACTTTATATATAAAAGGATGTTAAAATAATTAGTAAGACAAAGACTGAGATATAAGAACTGTAACAATCTGTTATGAAAAATAAGTAATACTATTGAAGAAACTGATAGAAATTAGTGATAAATTAATAGATCCTTAAAAATTGGTAACTCATAATGGAAGATGGTTTTTTGATGTGCTCTGATGTGGCTTTCTGTGAAATTTGTATCATTTGTGTTAATGAAAAAACAATTAAAAACGTTATTAACAAAAAAAAAGATTGTAGTCTTTCTTTAGATTATAATCTGTCATCTACAAATGACTTTGTAATACAAACTACTAAATCCTCCTATGCAAATAAACTCTTTGAATTAACTGCCAAATGAAAAGTGATTTTAAAATAAGGTGACCAGATTTTTAATTTGGTTAAACGGGACACCATTGAGCGGGGAAGGGGGGCGGCCCTGCCAAAGCGCTGCCAGCAGCCACTGCCACAGCCGCCACTTCCCCTGTCCGCCACCCCTGCCGGCGGCTACCAGGCCTCACTGGAGTCAATTCCAAAAGCGCTTGGAGGACCTGAGGCATCTTGGGAAATTCAGTTCCCTACAACGAATCGGGACTTTTTTACAACGCAGTGGGACGCGGGACAAATTGCTACAATTCAGGACTGTCCCGCCAAAAGCGGCACGTCTGGTACCTTATTTTAAAAGTAAAAAGCTGACTAAAGTGGCATTTTGTGGCTTGCAAAACAAAAGGCATGCACAGAATAAGATTAGCAGCATATTCAGTTTTATAACATCAAATTTTATACACTGCACAATTTAGGAATGTCTTTATTTTAAAATATTTCATCCATATTTTGTAGTAAAGTGGGGGGGGGAATCACAAAATTGTTTTTCCAGTGCTTCTCCATTTAAAAAAAAAGAAAAAAAGAAAAAAATAGATTTTTTTTTTTCTGGATTTCTTTTCCATCCCAGATTATTGAAGCCTGAATAAAGCTGAATAAAGCTAAGGCTGACTATTCCATATGAAATACCAACTCTTCCGTGGTAAGAGTACCGTAGTGACTAGTTTAGGGATTATCAAAAAGCAGCCAGAAGAAACACTTGTCAAAGGAAGTGTGAGTGTTCGTTCTTTTTGAGGAACCTGGATTTAGTAGAAAAAGCGACTGCGGATTCCTTCACTAATTAAAGGAAGTCCATCTCCTACATTTCTTGTGCTCTCTCTTCTGCCAAACAAAATAAGGCCATATTTAATGTACATTATTTTTAAAATCCTTACACATTATACACATAGAATGTCAACTTAGAAACAGCCCAAGGTTTCCCAGGTAACAAAGCTGACTCTTGCATCTTTTTACTAGTTCACAAGAAAAATAGGGACTTTGGGGAAGAGAAATAGGCAGGCTGATCAGATAGCTTTCATTATGAATTCCACTACTGAAGGTAGCAATTTTAAATTTATTTATTCAGAGAGGGAGCTCCGCTGAACTCAAAGCTTCCCTAACTTTTTCCTTCATTGTCCAAAAGCGCTTATCAAAATCTTATTACACATTGATGGCTGGTTTTAAGTCCCTCCCTTCAGCACCCTAGTGCTGAATGATCAAGGTCTATGTCATTTCAACAAATTAACACTGGTAATTTCATCCTTCCTTAATAGGAGTACTTTGGGAGATTTTCAAATATTTTAGTATAGGTGGCAATCTTTCAGTCAATTTAAATATCTGTTGTGAATGGGTCGTGGTGTGTTGTTACTTAAAGAAAAACCACTTCTACATAATTTGGGATAATTTAAACAGGTTGGGAATGCACATACAGGATCACACAGTACCAAACAACAGAACTGACCAACAATAGTTCCACTGCTGCTTTATATTTGTCTCAAGAATGAGCCAGGTTGTATAGATTGTTGCTGAATGTCCAATGTCCAATGCACAATATTAAAAAAATATTCATACGAGACAAAAGGGGAGCCTTTCATCTGTTGTGTTGTCCTATGTTTGAATATGAGAAACAAGTGGGCAAGATATTCAAACGTTTTTATATTGAGTACATATGGTGAGCTTAATTGCAATATTTTAAAAAAAACATGTGGGGATCTTTGTTGTCTTAAAAGGATTGCATCCAACACAATACTTGTAAACAGGTAGAAATTGTTCATCTGCAGATATTACAACAAGCATCATGCTTTTGTTAAAAATGTAACCACCTCTCAGGAGATGAGACAGAAGGATTTTACTTCAGTCAAATGATGAAAAAAACGTTTATCAGCTTGCAAGTCTACTCATCCTTAAGCTCGACTGAACTGACATGATACTCTTAGTCTTTCAGAAACAGAATCTTTAATATTATACATTAAAATCTTCAATTAAAAAATATTAAATTCATTGTGATCTGGGGATGCTACTGAAAATTAAAGGCTGCTCATCAATTCTCACAAAGGTAGTAATCCTAAATGCAACAGACTTGTTTCCAAGCAAAACTATATAGGATTGACTTCTAAATTTTTATTCACATTAGAACGTTCAACACTCAGGAAATTGCACTGTGAAAACTCACCAGAGACCCAAGGCCACAATGAATATACTTTCCAACGTGGTCAAGTCACACATTCAGCTGCCAGTCATTAATAATTTCATGCAGAAAAAAAACATCCGCTATATGAAGTAGCAGTAAATCAGACTAAGTGTTTTGGCTACATTCTAGGGAAGGTCAACTTAAAAACAATTATCAGACATTTACAGGCATGACACAGGACAGTGATTGCAAACCATTTTGGCGCCAAGTGGCCAAACTGGAACGTGTGCATGTGCGCTGGAAACCCAAAGACCAGCTGGCTGGTGCACATGTGCGAGTTGAGCAGCTGGTCATTGGGTTTCTGACACAACCATGCATGCCAGCCAGCTGGTCTTTGCGTGCCAGAAACCAGAAGAGGAACTGGTGACGGTGCATGCGCCCACAGAGAGAGCTCTGCATGTCACCTCTGGCACGCTTGCAATAGGTTCATTGTCACAGGCATAGGGCCTTGTTTCTGTTAACATGTTTTTTCTTTCTGAAAACAAAAATATTATATCCTATACCTCTGATGGTGAACCTATGGCACTCCTCTTTGCATGTGCCGGAGCTCCAGAAATCGAAAGACCAGTTGCGCACCAACCCTCGCTCACCAACCCCCTCGTCTTTGGGTTTCTAGCACTCCCGCATGAGTGAAGACGTCTTTGAGATTCCAGAGTTCCAGCGCACAAAAAGACCAGCTGGCTGGCGCATGGATGGCCCCGGCCAACTGGTCTCCAAGTTTCTGGTGCTCCAGAACGTGCACACACACCAACATACACATTTCGGTTTGGGCACTTGGGGCCAAAAAGCTTCGCCATCATTGTCCTATACTTTTAACAATTTAGAGAAATTAGACTGCAGCAAATATATCAATACACTGTAAATTATTTCAAGTATATTATTCTCATTTTATATATGGCCTCAACTGTTAACTGTTGCTAATAATTTTATATTTTTACCTCATTGACGAATATAATCAATATATTAATTAATTTAATTTCTTGATTTCTAATTTCTGAAACAGTGTGAGAAATGAGTCCACCATAGCCAGAGTCAATGCAGCAGTAGCCATGAACAATACAAACTCTATTTAGTAAAAACAAAACAAAACATGGGCTCTCAATATTGGGCACAGTTCTCTAAATGAGATCTGACCAGGGCTGAATGTCGAGGAACAGATACAGCTGGTGACCGTTATTTCTGTTACTGCACGTGAAGAGGACATTAGCCTTTTTCACAACTGAATGGCACATCTGGCTCATGCTTAATTTATGATCACCTAAATTCCTTTTATACTCTCTATTGCCCCTCCAAGTTTTCTCCATCCTATATTTGAGCCTTTCATTTTTCCTGTACTGGTGCAGAACTTCGTATTTCTGCTTATTAAATTCCATCCTGTTCATTTAATTTGTGGAATTTTCTCTTTCATCTAAATATTATTGACCTAATCCAACTTTCTGCCACTTGCAAACTAAGTAAACAGCCGATCAATTTCCTGATTAATGTTGACTTTCCTGATCAAAATGTTGAACTGTGGAGGCCCAGCCCAGACCCTGTTGGCATCCTACTTAATACTTCCTCTAGGCTGAAATGAAGCCAATAAGCACTGCTCAGTGCAGTCATTCAGCCAACTGTGACTGCATATATCTCTAGTATCAAATAGCATGACATTTACTTTGAAACAGATCAGAATATAAAATTAAATTTATGGCAGTGTATTATGCTTCACATTTAGGTGAAGAAATAGACTCAAGTGGGTCAGTAACACAAATTACATTAAAGGGGAAAAAAGTATCAATGAGGCTGAATTATTCAACCTTTCTCCATGGTATTTATTTATTTTGGGATATTTGCAGACATACAACATGTGATCTCTCTCCTCCCATTTTTTTTTTTTAAGTATTCTTCTGAATACAGCAAAAGAGGAAAATAATATGATAGTATTTCTTCTTAATTCTGGTTAAAAAAACACAGATGGGAATAGAGTAACCAGAACAAAGGTCAACTTCCTAGCAATTATAGAAAATAATAAGTTAATTTTAATCTTTTTTCTACAATGGAACAAAAGTATTTTTAAATAAATGCCAATTAATTTTTTTAATAATTCTTAGAAATTGAGAGTGTCATCCCACTTCTAATTTTCAGAACATAGCCATAAAATTATAAGTAAATTGAAGGGCTATTAACTACATTCTTAATCACTTTGAACACTTCTGTTTATGAATAATTGAATTATTCACCTGTACTGCTAATGTCTATCACCTCCAAATTCTTCAAATTCTTCTTTATTTAGCCCAGTAATCTTCTGACAGAATATATATTGTGACAGATGTTGAGATGCTGCTGAAAATAGCTATTTTCTCTTGCAGCCAACCCACATTCTGCTTATACAGTACACCATTATGCCATAAGCTCAGTTTTCTTTCCTCGTCGTTTGCTCTGCTCACGGAATGGAGAAACATATGCCATAACTAAACAAACATAAACAAAGGTAGTATCTACCTGGTGAGCCCCTAGGTACCAGCCCCGCCCTGGAGTTGCCACTTCTTTATTACTGCTTCTGCCCATTCACTTGCGCTCTCTTTTAGACCCAATCCACAATGGCCCATTTTTCTGTATCCATTGCCCTGTCAGGTAGAGAGGGCAGTAGAATTGGGAAGAGCAACTAGGAATTGCAGCAGAGCCCCTCGTTCTGGAATTTGACAGAGGATTCCCAGAATAACTGTGGGGTCTTGGAAATGGCCAGCAATGCCAATCCTGAGTAGATGTACAAGTGTTTTTGGCTTTGCCAAAAAGGATGACGAGATTCATATGACACTGACAATTTGGAGAACTTTTAATTTTAGATGTTGTGGATGAATGCTTAGTCTTTTTTCCCCTTCCTTGCATAGTGTTTGCACCTGAACACATTGATTAATTATCTAAGCTAGGGGTGTCAAACTCGTGGCCCACATGTGTCACGTGCTGATCCTGCCCCTGCCCGGTTTAGCAAAGGGGGAAAAAGGCCAGATACATCACACGAGTCTGCCATGAGTTTTGACACCCCTGATCTAAGCAAAGACACCTTGAAGTGTTCAAATTATCTTTCCAGGATTCCTTTCTGACAATGACTTAATTATACTGTATATATCTTGAAATCAAATCAACAAACCTGATTGAATAAGGGATAGCTATACCAGGCTCCTAGAATTAACCAAGGTAGGGAAAGAATGCAGACCATGGCTTCTAGGATTCTTTCCAACCTTGAAACTTTGCCTCACTGGGAAGGGGAACAGGGGTCTTAGAATGGAGGAGTAGGCTACATTTCAAACAACTACCCAACTGCCTCTTCAAAAATGGGAGAATTTTTCCTTGAATTTCTCTCTTCCCAGCCCAACCAGGTTTGCCCCCCCCCCTATTTTTTTTTGCCAATGTTTCTATTCTCCCCTAACACCAAATTTGCTTCCATTCTGTTCTGTTTTCGGAGTTATCCTGTTGAGGGAAGCCCAAGACCCTTCACAGAATTTCTGTCACACATTTGTTTGGGTTGGAAAGAATAACCCATAATTCTTGCAGAAGATGACTATTTATTTATGATTAAAGAACAATTTGTCTCCAAGGATGCAGGTTGAACTAGGAATTTGTGACTTTTTCTGCTAATGAAGGTAGACTATGAACAATAATCCATTTTTTGGCTTCGTGTCTTTTCTTCAGGCAATTTCTTTTTTTAAAAAAGAGAAAATGGGTCTGCTTCGTGAATAACATTGTTGTTAATATTTTTTGTTATCAAGAACCATAATATCTTGAAGTTTTGCTTATTAATTTCTAACCATTTTAGATTTAAAACACTTCAACCAATTTCATTGTAATTTTTTTTATTTTATTACAATGACAATAAAGACTATTATTACTTCAGAAGAAAGTGTAAAATCTTAACACAGAATGTAGAAATGTAATAAATTTAAAATTATCATTCTCCTGCACTAACCCAGAAAGATAACATTCATGTTTTAATTGCATGTTTTATAATCACTGCATTCTTGTGCATTAATAATCAGCAAGGGAAGGAGAAAAGAAGCAACATGAAAACTGGTACAATATATGCAGTGGTTTGTAAAAACAACTTTGGAAGTAAAACATGGAAAGATTGACTGATCAACAGAATAATATTGGGTCTGTGAATGATGCTATTATGCAACGAGGGTTAAGAACTCTGTGTAATAGTGCTTAAGACAATATTGCACTACTTAAAGCATATAGTTCTACCTAAAGTGGAAAAAAGAAATATTTCGTTTGTATTTAAAGGAAATAAAAAATAGTGATGTAGTATTTCAAACATAATTATCCAATCCTATTATGTTTTATCCATTATTTCCATTCACAGAATATAGTTGGGACATTTTCATTAAATTTCAAATCAAATTTCATTCCATGAGAGTTGAGAACTTTTAGTCACTAATGGGCATATTATTTTCCAGCAGATAAATATTTTTGATACCATGTATAAATTTGTTGCAGATTTCACTAAAAAATACTATGGTCTTATATGGATAAATATAAGTAACATCAGTTTTCATATTACAATTCAATTCAAGACTCAGTAGTACTAAACTTTATTTCAAATTCTACAACCCTGTAATACTGTTTCAAACTGCATGTGAGTTTGGTTTAAAACCCTATTTTAGAATACTGATTTTGAGAAGAGGAAGAGGAGGGAAGAGCCTGGATATGAACATGTGAACAATAATTATGGAGAACAGTAAAATGAATGCCACAACCCAAGACAGGTATCTGGAATTCAACTTCATGTTCATTGCAATTGACCCACAAAGACTCCAATACTGTTTTAAATTAATCCCTGCAACTAGGTGGGCGAGAACCATGTAAAATATGGATTTCACAATGGAATGCAACACAACTTGGGCTGGGCAGATTCCCAGACTCACCTGCACCACTCTTGCAGTAAGCAGTGCTTACTGAAACCATCAATCTTCTCACTGGGACTGCAATATGTAACATGCATTAAATTATATTTCTCAATAATTGAATTGTTATAACTTAAAGATATGTCAATAGGAAAACTTGGTCAAGAAAGGCTACTCCGGGGTTTCGGCCCCACATCTGGGAAAAACAATATGCCCTGACCCTGGAGGAGGGAGCAGGAGGGGCCATGGGGCCGC
>JAPKID020007387.1:0-10289 GCA_026931265.2 Tropidonophis doriae | reverse complement strand
AGCCACATTCCAGTTTCAGAATTGTTTCATTTAAACAGAACCCCTTTACACCTTCCCAGTATAATATTTATCCTTAAAAGTCCAGCAAAACAATGAATTTTTAATGGAATTTGCTTTTGAAAGCGATAATGGACAGGCGTCCATTTTCATGGCTTCCTGAGTGAGAACTGGCAAATGGAGGGCAGACCAGACCAAATGGTGCCAGTACAATGGGCAAATAAAGCTCCCCCCCCCCTCACTCCAGTTAACAGTGCAGCTTTTCTGAAACTTGGCGACATGTGGACTATTTCTCCCAGAATTCCCCAGCCAGCATGAGGAATTCTGGGAGACGAAGTCTTAAAAGTCGCCAAGTTTCATAGATGCTGATCTATATCAGCTAGTAGCTGGACACGGAAAAATATAGTTGTTTGGCCCCTGCGGGCAACCAGGAGAGCAGCGAGACTGGATGCAATTCAGCCGCCATCCTTTGCACGTTGCTGCCAGGAGAATCCCCCCCCCCCGCACTCCGTTCTTCTGCTAGAAGCGCAGAATTAGTCGAAATAATGCAATTATGCAAGGATTTGCAAAGCATATCAACTGCCCCCCCCCTCGAATAACCGGGATTATCATTTCAGGACCCGTCTCACCCGAGATCGCAGCCGCTCGCCTTCTTCGAGGCCTGAGCAGGAAGCGGAAAGAGCTGAGATCCCCGACGCTGCCTTGCTCTGCTGCCGGCGTAACCCTTTCCTTGCTGAGGGCGGATTAGCACCTTTTCGCGGCTGGCAGCGCCTCGAAGGGGCAGGGCGAGGATTCAGTATAGAGTCCGTTCCCGCATCCGCAAAGCCTCTGTAGCTGCCCATGTCTTGGCTCTGATCAATGCACAGGAATCACTTGGCACCGAAGAAGTGAAACACAATTTAATTTTAATTTAATTCTAATTTATTTAGATTTATAAAACCGCGCCGCTCTCCCCAAAGGGACTCGGGCGGTGAAGCCATAATCCTTGTTGGAAAGGTGGTTGAGGAGACAAGACAGGCAGAAGATTAACCAGGATACCAGAGGAGGGAGAAAAGAAAAGACAAGACAGAAAAGTTACCCCCATAACTTTAACCTTAAACTATCCACCGTGGACCTCATCCCATTCCTAAGAGATCCGTAAAGGAGGCGTGCATAAGCGCACCAGTGTGCCTACCACCCCTGTTCTATTGTCCCCATTTATTCCTACCCATTTCCTGTGTTCATGTCCATGTTTGTGCTTATACTTGTTATCTCGTACATGTTTGACAAACTAAATAAATTCTTGTGTGTGAAACTTCATTGCCTTCACCAGCAGACACAGCAAAAGCCTTTACCCTTTGACACAAAATTTGACACTAAGGGTTGTCCTTTGCTCTTGTGCTGGTGTGGCCTGAGCTTTATTCAGATCTAGACTGTTTTGGAAAACTCAGAGCTGTAGACAAGCCAAGAAAGTTTAAAAAACAACACCACCTTGTGCCATCCTTGTGCCATCTGTCTCTTAGTTTCGGTTTTTGTGCAGTTTTAAAAATTTAATCTACAACATTCTAATGTTTATATATATGTTAATTATTTTTATTCATTTTATAGCAAATAAATATTTGCAATTTATAAAATGTTTTATAAATATTTTCTATTTGTGAGCTGCTCAGAGTCATCTTATACAAAAGATAAGCAGCATATAAATTTAAAATAAAAAATACTGAACTCTGAGTACAGCAAACAAGATCTGGTTTTCTCACCATAGTTTGGTGCATTCAAAGCTGACGAATTGGAAGCTGACGAAAGAGAAAGAAATTACACCAGCCCAAGGATCTGTGATGTTGGAAATCGTTCATAGTAGCATTTTCTATGAATTTAGAGGTAAACGTCCAAAAACTACTGCCCAGGACACCCTCCAAAGTCCCATAAGATGGCAACCTACATGAAGTACATGAAGGAATAATGGATGGAAACTGACTCAACCTAGAAATAAGAATTTTTTTTCTAACACAACAATTACCCAATGGAACAGAAGTTGCCTTCAGAAGTTGTGGGAGCTTCATCACTGGAAGCTTTCAAAAAGAGATTGGACTGCCATCTGTCAGAAATGGTATAGGGCAGTGATGGCAAATCTTTTTTGCCTTGGGTGTCAAAAGCATGCATGAGCACTATGGCTCGCATGCCCACCTCCATTATTTAATGCCCCCCCGCACATTGCTCCCTTTGCATGCATTTGTGACCCATCCCCTGCTGCCCGGTGCATGCGCACAGGCTTTCTTTGAGCCTGTGGAGAGCGGAAACACCCTCTCCGCCCCCCCCCCAAGGCCCTCCAGAGGCTGGAAATGGCCTGTTTTCCAACTTCTAGTGGGCTGAATAGGTTTGTTTTTTGCCCTCCCCAGGCTCCAGAGGTTTTATAGGAGCATGGGGAGAGCCTCCCAGGAGGTTGGAAACAGTCCAGTTCCCGACTTCCGGTGGCCCCAGTAGGTCCATTTTTTTGCCCTGCCCAGGCTCCAGAGGCTTTCTAAGACCCTGGTGAGGGTGAAAAATGGCCCAACCCGCAAACTAGAAGTTTGGGAACAGACTTTCCCAAACTTCTGGTTTGTGCTTTGGGATGTTTTTCTCGCTCTGGAGGCTTCCCTGAAGCAAAAAATGGCTGAAAATTAAGGCTGAAAATTCGCTGGAGCTGACAGAGCAATGCCTCACATACCCTTAGAAATGGCCACCTGTGGCATGTGTGCCACAGGTTTGCCATCACAGGTGTAGGATCTCCTGCTTGGGTAGGGGGTTGGACTAGATGAAACCCTTCCAATAGTCAATACAATACAATACAATAGCAGAGTTGGAAGGGGCCTTGGAGGTCATCTAGTCCAACTCCCTGCCTAGGCATGAAGCCCTATACCATTTTAGACAAATGGCTATCCAACATCTTCTTGAAGACTTCCAGTGTTGGGGCATTCACAAGCCATGAAAATGGACGCCTGTCCATTATCGCTTTCAAAAGCAAATTCCATTAAAAATTCATTGTTTCGCTGGACTTTTAAGGATAAATATTATACTGGGAAGATGTAAAGGGGTTCTGTTTAAATGAAACAATTCTGAAACTGGAATGTGGCTGATCCCTGTGAGATGGAGCTACCCGTATGCTGAATTAGACATGGGATCCCCCCCATACAATACAATACAATAGCAGAGTTGGAAGGGACCTTGGATGTCATCTAGTCCAACCCTCTGCCTAGGCAGGAAACCCTATACTGTTTCAGACAAATGGCTATCCAACATCCTCTTAAAAGCTTCCAGTTTTGGGGTATTCACAACTTCTGGAGGCAAGCTGTTCCACTGGTTAATTGTTCTAACTGTCAGGAAGTTTCTCCTCAGTTCTAAGTTGCTTCTCTCCTTTATTAGTTTTCACCCATTGCTTCTTGTTCTGCCCTCAGGTGCCTTGGTGAATAGCTTGACTCCCTCTTCTTTGTGGCAGATGAGATACTGGAACACTGCTATCATGTCATAATAGTTATGATGAATTCCGCTGCAGGCAGAAAAGAAGGGCTTTGGGTGAAATTCTTTTCTGTTCTCTACATGTAAAAGAGTGTTATTTAGGAAAAAAGTATAAGAAAAGTAAATAAATAATCTTTCTGAAGACCAACTTTCCTTAACATGACATCTTCCAATAGCTTGGGACAAGATCCATCTTATTTTAGTGAAGTGTTCTGAATAAATAACAATGCTTAATCTACATATTCTCAGGCACTTACACATTATAATAAGTGGAACAGTCCAGTGCAATTAACCCCAAATGAAATGTGGTCACTGATCTTTCAACCACATACATAATCTAAGAGAAGAAGAATGGAGAAACAATTGAACACTTTGTTATGTGGAAAAGTGAGAGACATTTTAATTTCAGGTTAAAAAAGTTGGATTTGACAAACTAGATTTTCCCTGAAGTAAGATGATATATGTTGACTGAAACAGGAATAGCAATAGCAGACTTATATATCACCTCATATTGCTATTCAGCCCTCTTTAAGCGGTTTACAGTCAGCATGTTGCTCCAACAATCTGGGGCCCCATTTTACCGACCTTGGAAGCCTGAATCAACTTTGAGCCAGTCAGAATTGAATTCCTGGCAGTCAGCAGAATTAGCCTGCAATACTGCATTCTAACCACTGTAGCACCATGGCTCTAAAAGTCATCCCCACTGTTTCTGCTTATATTTTTTTCAATACTTGAACAACTTTTTCCCCAAAAAAGTTACTGTGTTTTACCATTCCTTTAGATTGCATTTGTGTAGTCTAACTGTATAGTCCTTCAGCCAATGCCAAACGGAGAATAAAACTGCAAAAATACCCTTATACTGCAGAAAATTTCATTGGTGTTTTTGTAAATATAAATTATAAAAAGTACATCAAGAATCCTGTAGATCCAAACTTCCTATTTTCCCTAATAGAGGGGTGAATAATGTTTAAGGGATTAGGAATCACAAGTTAGCATTTCAAGACTCAGTGTGATGCTCATTTGGAAGGATTAAATATGATAACCATAATGAGAGGCCTCCTAGAAGCAAACTATTCCTATGCCCTATCTTCAGTCTAGCTCCATATAAGATTATGCCATGCAAGTTCACCCACTTCACCCATGCAAGTTCACCCATGCCGCCAAGTTTCAGCAGCATGTATAGGGATATTAAACACTGAAAGTGAGGTGCTTGAATTTTGCCCTGAATCACAGGCTGCTTAATCCAATCCCAAACTAATTTCACAAAGGATTAAAAGAATCCTTTAGAAAATGCAAAGCATGTGTTTTATGGTGTCAATGGACTTATTCTCTTTTAAATTTAGTTTCCATGGCAGAATGATAGTATTTATTTTATGGTGGTCACAATACTGATGATGGAATAAATACCCCTTCCATTCTAGAAACACAAACATCCTTCACCAAATATGACAGCTCAGATTATGAAATTGTGTTGCTTGACTCCTTAATGTCAGCTGCTTGGAGGGGAAAAGCAGCTGTTGAAACAAATGCAAAAGAAAGGTGGAAGGATCACTTTATGTAGACAGATTGTATCAAGACACTACACACAAGAGGCTTCCTCAAAAGCATGACATGTATGGCCTCATTCTGTTCTAGATCTGTATTTCAAATCTCCAGAAGTATTGCTTACATTGTCCCCATCTCTTTTTAATTATAATTTAGGAGAACAATAAATTACATTAAATAATTAATCATTTGATCAATTAAAATATGTTCCAGATTAATTTTACAGCAGAGTTTTAAAAGGATTCTTGTTGACATTAAACAAAAGCTAGCAGTCATCAGCCTGATGAGGCACATGTATCTAAAAGCTAAGTATAAATGTTTTTCAGGCAACTTGTTCATTCATATGTAAAACTAATTGATGAATTGACTCATTAATCAATTAAAATTCACTCAACTAATAAGCAAATTATTTCTTTAATCAAGTGTCAGCCACACATTATTTCCTATGAGCAAGTGCATTAATCTGCACACATTGTCATGTTGGGTCATCCTCTTGTCTGATGAACAGCTCATCAATGACATTTGGATAAGGGTGGTTTGCTCACACTAAATTCAATACAGGAACATATTGTCAAAACAGGGCTTCTGTCATTCTTTCAAAAACCCCTATCTTGAAAGATTTAATCTGATCTGAGTTTCCTTTTCCTTCTGCAATAGCATTAAGAGAGCCACTTTTTCTCTTATAACTGCTGCTATTCACAAATTTGTTACACATGGCAGCTTTCAATTATTCTTAAAGCACAGTGCTTTCTGTAATGGACATCTGTCTAACTAGTTTCTGATGGTAACTTAATCCACCAGTTTCCTGATTTGACTAAGGATTTCAGTGTCGAGTTGATGAAAACTTGTCATCTTACAAGGATGGTTTTACCCTTTCACAGTTAATGTAGAAGCCTAAATGTTAATATTATGAAAATAATCCAGGGAATTAAGTAAATCTAATATTTGCAACATATGCAAAAGTTAATGCATCAGAGCTTAAAATTTTGATTTTAATCATAAATACTTATTCCTTAATTTTATATTAATGGGAAATAGCAGGTTTTTGTTTAGTTCAACAATTTAAGTCATATGAAGCATTACTTGAACATGGAGAAATAGTGAATGACACACACACATACACAACACATACACAACACATACACACATACACCTCCATTTCCCAATTTTGCATTCTTATTGAATGTCTACACATATCTGGCATAGTTCTATCCACACTCTATATCATGGAGAAATAAATTCCTCATTATCACTTATTATGGATGATTAATACATACATCAACTTTGGAACTGCTTGATAAAATTACACTGTTTAGCATATATTATGGACACCTAGTTAGCTGCTGCAAGATCACACTGATTGACTACCAACAAAGACATGACAAAATAGCAACAATGATGCATTGGAATATCTTTAAGAAATAACATTTGCCTGCAAGTAAGAACTGGTGGGATCACAAAATAGACAACGTCATAGAAAATGAAGAAACTGCAGTGTCCTGGGACTTTAAAAAATAAAACTGACAAGTACATGCCACATAACAGACTTAACAACTGTTGATTAAAAAGGCAGAAAAGTGTAAAGAATGGACATGACAATACCTGGAGACAGTAGGGTAGAAGTGAAAGAACTGGGGGGAAAAATGAGGACCTGCAAACAGAAGTGGAATCATTGTGGCAAAAGAAAGAAAAGGTGGCACCAATAGTAATAGGTACTTTAGATGCAATCTTAAAACAACGGGAACTTGAATACCATTAGCATTGAAAAAATCACTATCAGTCAATTGCAAAAGGCAACTTTACTTGGAACATTCTGTAACTATAACTTTCAGATAATAACATCTGTCTATGCCAGGTCTTTTGGAAGGACTCAATGGACATATAAAAAAAAAAGTCAAATCCAGTCTAAAAATCTGGTTGATTCTGTGACTAATAATAATTTATTAGCTGTATATGATGCCCAATTCCCATTGGTCTAAAAAGTAGCAATAACATAAAGCAACACATGCCATTCTCTAAAGTCAGAGCTAGGGTAGTGACTACTCAGAAAGCTATCAATCCTTAGACATAAAGTGGATGTAGTATTAACATTTTGATGGACATGGTTTACTGTGGCCTATTGAGGTTAATGCTGCTTAATACAATGTTATTTTTTGCTCATTTCCTAAAACATGCTATTCTGGAATCTTCTTGCAAAGAAAGGTATCATTAGCTCAATGGTTGGTGTACATAAGATCATTGCTGGCCTCTAAAATGTTTTAGTAGTAACACCAGAGATAAAGTGGACAATTTCATGAGAGAATGTTGGTGTGATAACATAAAGTATCTGCTAAAAGAAAGAACTGTGGAATACTTCTGATATTTCTAAAGCATATGTAATAAACTAGAGAGAGAAATATGAAGGACTAAGAGAGAATCCTGTACTTAATTTAGTCAGCCTCTAATGGACCTCTTGTAATGGACAAGCATCAGTATTGTGAAACTTGTAATTGCTTGCAAACTAATAGTCACTTTTTAAAACCACCTATTTGTGGTTATTCAAACCTCCTTTGTACGATAAGAATAGTGTGTATTTAGAATTCACAGTATATTGAGTACTTTCCAAGCACAACCTAAAGCTTATTATAACCTTTACATTTTTCTATGAAGTTCATTGTTGTCACAGTAATTCTGTCTCACTTTGGATGAAGAATGTACTTCATTTATTTGGGAATTACAAAGGTTTGTGGTACAGTGAAGTGGTTAAATAATTGCCAAGTCACCATAAAGACATGACTCTGTTTAATGCGCACATCTTAAATCCATTCAGCTATAAGCCAAGCAGAACTAATCAAAATATTGAAGATAGGTCCTCACTGCTGCACATCTCTTCAGCATTGCCATTCTAGGCATTTACAAGACCAATCTATGAATTATTTTATACTCAGGGAATTGGATTTTTTTAAACAGTACATGTGCATGAAATGGGCCATAGCTTAAATGAAACAAAATAAAATTATTCTAATATAAGAACTGGAGATTTACAGGCTTGAGTTATTTTTTTTTAAGGTTAATACAGATGAAAGGAAAAGATTTTCAGATCTTGACACTCTCCACTGGATGATCTTAAATAATTATATTGGGTTAATAAAACTCAAGGACTTCTTTCCTCATTATCCAGTTTCATATGAAGTATTTTTAAAATAATATGTTTGGAATATAATGATACACATTGTATTGCTTTTTGTGTTTTAATAGCTAAGTATTAAAATAAAGTGATTAGGGGATTCCCATTATTGTATTTTCAAAAAGTGATAATCTTTCTATCTCTTGCCATTTTTATATATTGTTGTACTCTACAATGACTTCAGAAAATTCACATTAAAAAGGACTCAAATTAATGAGACCATTAAAAACATTCCCTAAACAGCCAAACATAAAATGATTCACAAATAAAATATAGCTCAACAATTACATCCATCCAGCACTCCCTAGTCATGGATGACATATCAGTCATAGCCTAATAGCCCGGCCTGCAGGACAAAGCAAAACTGTTTTTACATCAGCAGTTTGAAGTGCTCTGAAGGACATTCCAACCAGTGGGAGGGGTCCACAACCTGGAGCTTCCCCTTTTATGTTGACCAAACAGGATGGACAGATTTGATTAAAAGACATACTGGTAATATCTGGTAGCCAAGTCACACAAGCTTTTTGGCAGTGGTGAAATTCATTTTTTTTACTACCTGTTCTGTGGGTGTGGCTTGGTGGTGGGGTCCTGTGATTGAGTAGGTGTGGCCAACTCAGTGTCACTCATTGCCATGCCCACTCAGTCAAATGCTCCCACCATCATCAAGTCACGCCCACAGAACCCTGTAGGAAAAAATGTGCTCATGAATCCATTCACAATGGAGCTGCTGTGCCCTTTATGGTCCGCCCTGGCTTCCTCCCTCCCTGGGTCTACCTTAAAGGGACAGGCTGCAGCAGCTCTGCTGTGAACATAGAGAGAAACATTAAGATGGGTTGAGTGGCCAGAAAAGGTGAACGGAGACAGGGTGACCAGCAGGAGTAGGTGAGGCCACCAGGGATTTTTGCTACTGGTTTGGAGAACTGATGCCAATCGTCCCTGCCAGTTCAACCAAAACAGGAAGATTTCACCCCTGCTTTTTGGTAAAAAGCAGTATGCTGCATTCAGGTAGCATTTCATCAACTTAGCCTGACCATGATAACCATGTTAATTACCATTGTCAATGCTATCTTCCCAAGAAAATATGTAACTAGTGTATAACACAAAGTGGTGCTGAGGTTGAGTTGGTTCTTTGAATTCAGGAGAACCCACAAAATGTAACTCCTTAGAGAATTTATCTAGGAACCATCAAAGACCAGATAACAAATATACTTGCTGAGATAAGGTTCACTGTGCTTTTCTTTCATCTGGCTTTTACACCCAGTCTCCAGGGATCAGATTAGAGCCTCTACTCTATCTCTGCTTAGTAATAGGTAACAATATATTACTCCTTAACTTCCATATTTTGGGGATTCTCATTCCAAATTTATAATGTTTCATATAGCTATTTAAAAATGGAAGATTGCCAAGAAATTATTTTTGTCCCTCTCCCCGCTCCATGATATTTGTTTCAACAAAGAGCTTGTGACAGCTGCAGGGGAGGACCTTCTCCCAGCTTTCTCCAAATTTCATGTTGCAGAGAAAACTTCTTTGGTGCCCTGTGCATGGGCTAGGTGAGCGCTGGGTATCTGCCGTAGCTTCTTCAGGCATTTTCATGAGCTGAGGGCAGCTACAGAGCAAAACGAAACAAAATCAAATGTTGGAGGTGTGAGACACTGACTCTTTGGCCTTTGTGAACTATGCAAATACTATTAGAAATGTAGGACTGGAAAATAATAGGTAATGATGTTTGTTTATTATAACATTTGCATATGGCCTGAAGCATTAAACTTTGAGTGATTATCATTGAAAATAATTGAAACCTGTCTGTGCTCCAAACTCCCTTAAAATAACCATAAACTATATATAATTATAAGCTTATCAGGGGTGGGTTCCTACCGGTTCGCCCCGGCTCGCACAAACCGGATGGTAAAATTTAGTGATCCGGGGCGATCCGGTTGGACCGGGGACCCAGAAGTAAGTAACTTCCGGAAGGCATGGCTTGCTCAGTCCATTGCATTTCCCGCCTCTCCCGCCGCCTGCTTGTGAAAGGTCCTGGCAGCTTCATAGATGGGCCATTTAAATTTCGTGCGATGGCATCCTCCCTCCCCCCCCAGCAGCATGAAATTTA
>JAPKID020007386.1:0-10289 GCA_026931265.2 Tropidonophis doriae | reverse complement strand
ATTTAAGAAAATATATATGGTTCCTCAATTCAGTCTCAATGACTTTGGGCGGCTTAAAAATCCAATATAAAAACAATAAAAAACAACACTCTTCCCTCCTGGCAGCAACAATCAATCCATCAAATAAACCACTTGATGGGCTCCATCCCATTCTGGAGTCCCCAGGCCCATTGGCAAAAACCAGTTTTTCAGGGCCTTGCAAAAAACATCCCAATGGAACTGCCAGGCTATTTGAGGCAGCTATTTAACTGGCCTTCTAAATATTTCTGATGAGGCAAATTGGTCAGCCTCAAAATTTCAATTGGAGTATCAAGACTGAGCACTTCCCTTTTTCATACTGAAGCATCATTTCATTTAAGTGACTGGAATCAAGGTAGCTGTACCAAGTATTGTTTTGCAAAGCCATATGTGTGGACCAGACAGCCACTAAGAAAATTGTCAAAACTTAGTTTATAAAACAATGTAATTAATTTTGGCAAGTTTAGAAGCTATTTGCAAAATATTGCACATAATTTGTATATAGGAAAAGTATTTTTTAAAGTTATTCTATACGAATATTATGTCCCCAGATCTGGATGCATCACATACTGTATACTATCTATTGTATAGACTCCTTCCAGTGAGGATTCAGGTATAGGGACTGAAACAGCATTGGTCATGCTTTGGGATGACCTCTAGTAGGAGTAGGACAGGGACAGTCCACATATAGTTCTACTTGACATCTTGGTGGCCTGTGATACCATTGACTATGGTATCCTTCTGGATCAGCTCCATAGGGTGGGAGTCGATGGTACTATATTGTGCTAGATCTCTTTCATCCTCCCCAGCTGTTATTTGGGAGTGAGAGATCCCACCCTTGACTCCTTCTATGTAGGATTCCATACATTCAGTAATCTCTTTACTCCAGTTTAGTTCTAGATGAAACTACTGGGTATGAATATCCATTGCCATGGGATGAGGTATCATCAATCCAATATACTGATGATACTCAGTTATACATCTTCATCCCTGGCGAATTGAGTCCTGCAATTGATTCCTGTCTCATTGCCTGGAGGCTGTAGGGGAAACAGATGGAGAAAACACAGGCTTCAGCTGAATCCTGGCAAGGCTGAGTAGCTTGAGGTTTCGAAGTCTCCTGAATCTGAGAAAGTACCATATTGGTGTTGGATGGGATTACATGATGCCAAACAGACCTTGTGTATGATCTGGGGGTTCTTCTGAACTCATGACTCCTGCTTGGTAGCAGCTGTGGCTAGGAAAGCCTTTGCACAATTCCGTGTTGTGCACCAATTGTGCCTATTCCTGAATTGGGATGTTCTACTCTCAACTACTCATACCCTGGTCTCCTCCTGAATGACTGAAATGAGCTCTAAGTAGGGTTACTGTTGAGAAGTATCTGCAAATTTCATGTGCAAAATATAGTAGTGAGATCAAATGTGTGCTGCTAGAACTTGCGTATCTTACATCTCTACTCCGTGATTGCTAGATTGCTTCTAAGTTCAAGTCAAAATGCTGTTTTTAAATCTTTGAAGTCCTATGCGGCATGGGGCTGGATTATTTGTGGGACAACTTCTCCTGGTTACATCTACCTATCCAGTCAGGTCTGCATGAAGGGCAAGATCACATCTGCTAAGGAGTTCCATCTGACATGGACCCAAAAAGTGAGCCTTCTCTGCTATAGCAACTGCCCTTTGATGAGATTGCCTAGACCAGTGGTGTCAAACTTGCGTCATCATGGCAGCATCATGTGACGTACTGAGATTTTTCCCTCCTTAGCTAAACCGGGCAGGGCCAGCATGTGATGCATTGGGCCCGCAGGCCACAACTTTGACACCCCTGGTCTAGACCCTACTGACTTTCCAGAAATCTCTTAAAACATGGTTTTGCCAGCAGGCTTGGGGATCCAATGTAAATAGAGAGTATATTATAACTACGTGGACCTTAAATGCACTCTCCCATTCACTCTGCAGTGAATATATTTATATTTTTAATTTTAAAAGTTTTAAGGCTGTGTTTTTAATTGTTTTGTTTCAATGTATGCCATCCAGAGACCTATCCATGAAGTGGATGGGCTATATCAATTATATAGATAGATCTCCTGCTATGTGGCCATGTTAAGCTTATTTCCAAAATAATGCATACTTTGATTACATTACTTCTGGCCTATTGCAATGTGCTTCAAATAAAGCTGCCTTTGACAATATTCTGAAATGGGCTAGGAGGCTGCCATTCATTTACTATCTAATACTGCATAAATGGAGTGTAAAACTCTTGCTAAAATAGGTACATGGGCTTATAATTTGTTTCTGAATTTAATCAAAAGTGCTGGCATTACTGACCTTTAAATATTTGAAAGATTTATGGGCAGAATATTAATGGATTGCTTCTGTATGAATCCTACATGTTGAAATAATTTTCAGAGTATTCTTTGAACATCTCAAAACTCCACAATCTGTATGGCTGGAATAAGAACATCTTTTTGATAAATTTATCTAGGCTTCATTTTTAAATAATTTTATTTAACTTATCAAAATATAAGATATAAACAAATGGACATACAATCTTGCTCATGTATAATCTTGCTTTATTTAATATTTAAATATTTTATTGCTATTTTGGTAATTCTGGTTTGTGATTTGTTGTTTATGTATTTTTATTGCAAGCTACATGGGACCCTACAGGATAAATATCCTCTAAATAAACAAATTGTTATTACTAAGCCTTGAAGCCGTTTTGATTACCAGCTATATAATTAAATGCAATCAACTACCATCTAGGAAAAAGAATGCTTTCTGAAAATTGTCCATTCCCAATTTTAATGTTCTGGCAACTTTGAAGTACTGTTTTTGAAGCAGAAAAAATTTAATTGTGCTTTTAATGTGCTTCTTCAGAGTATTAGCTGAAGAGCAGTTTGGAATCTTTTTGCACAAGACTATTTAACCATTACACATTAGATTGAACTTACAAAATCAATTCATATATTCCCCAAAGTTTCAGGCTTTTCAGATCCATAATCCATGTTTAATTTACAGGGCAAATACATTTCTGTAGAATGTCTAACCACATGACAGAATTTAAGAACTGTATGGGAAAGGAACTTTTCAGCATTAAAATACCTGCTCCTACTATGTTTTCTTTTCCTTTAATAAAGATAAATGAATTTTCTGCTTTTCACCTGATCTTCAATTGAGCAGAGTTCTGAGGAAAAGCATACATCTCTCATTGAAAGGCATACAAGGATATGTATCATTGTCAAGAATAATGCTAGCTATTCTCAAATAACATGCTTACTTACAAAAATTACATTAACTGGACTTTAGGTAAAAATATTATACATATAATCCCTTTTTTATTTATATGTAATTGTGCTACTGGAATAATATAACTATGTTGTCTATGTTCTCTTATGTTAAATTTTCTGATGATTTATATTTGAATGAACTTTTTTGGATATATGGAAAGCAGTTTAGACTGGAAGACAAAAGCCATAAGTCTAATGAACCTATAAAAGTATAATTAAACTCACTGGAATATAATGGTGGTATGATTAATGGTGAGATAATTGACTGTTTTTATTGTCATTAATGGTTAATAGTGAAGTTCTGTAATAATAAATATGACTCTGTATTCCATTCTGCATAGATAGGTACAAACTCAGATTTAATTGTACTTTGATTATTGCCTTACCTTTGTGAATCCCTTTCATCCCTTGCTTTTTCCCTGGTTCTTTTGAAATCGGAACGTCTAACTCATTAGTTTCTTTAGCTTGTCTATATTGCTTTAGCTGGTCAGCAAAATCATCTTTTTCATCTTCGTTGTAGCCAAAATCATCACTGTAATTATCATAATCTTTACTTTTTGATTTTTTATTATGCTGTGTCTTCTGTGAAGAGTTATATTTTCCTGAAATATGCCCATGCTGCATAAAACATAAAAATAATTAGAAGCATATGAGAATACTAATTAAGACTAAATCTCTAGTATATTAATGTAACAAAATAGCAAGATTCTATCTGAAATTTACATGTATGCATGTATGTAAACACACACATACACACACAGTATTTTTCAAAGTATAAGACGCACCGGAGTATAAGACGCATCTAGGTTTTGAAGAGGCAATTTTTTAAAAAAAGTAGGTAGGGAGAGGGATAGAGAGGGAGAGAAAGAGAAAGAAATACAGTAGGTAGATAGGTATACGCTTCCAGGTGTATTTATCCATGTGCTGGAGAAGGAATTGCTGTAGCACCTAAAACTTTGTTTCTGCTGACACAGCACTTGACCAATGTAATTCTCATCAATCCCTCTAACTCAGGGATTCTCAAACTTGGCAACTTTAAAACTTGTGGACTTCAAATCCCAGAATTCTTCAGCCAGCTAAGTCCATAAGCTATGCTGGCTGGAGAATTCTGGGAGTTGAAGTCCAGAAGTCTTAAAGTTGCCAAGTAACTAAACAGCCTTCCGAAAGGGAAAAAAAAAGATTTTTGCACTCTGCAAACCTCCTTAAAACGGCCTGTTTTTCACGAAAATGGGCCCGTTTTTTTTCTCCCCCAAATAAAAAGCACGAATAGCCTTGGGGAGGCTTGCAGAGTACACCTGCAAGGGGGGGGGGGAAATGAGCAAAAAAAACCAGCCCCTTTTTCGTGAAAACAGACCATTTTTATGTCAAAAAAATTGCATGCATAGTCTTATGGAGGCTTATAGAGTGCTGCTGGGGGCAAAAACGGCCCGTTTTAGGCTCATTTCTGCCTTCCCCAGCCCCCAGGAGCTCTCTGGAAACCTCTGTAAGGCTCTGCACAGCCATTTTGGTGAAGGGGATGGGATTTTGTGAGGCAAAAAATGCTGTATTCGATGAATACTTTTTAGCCTCTTTTCAAAGGAAAAAACGTGCATCTTATACTCTGAAAAATATGGTGTATATCATCACCAGAGACCCTCTAGACAGCAAGCCAAGAATTACGTTGTGTAATTTTTTAGATGTTTTTTAGATATGATCAAGATATGTATTGATCCGCTCATAAAACTGATAGATAGATAGTAACATTTACTCTTCTAGTTTTCTTTACTGTAATTAAAAAAAATATACTATCAGCATAATATTTTTACAAATTTTCAAAAATGGGAGGAAACTGTTTCTAGTGATTACCGCCAGACAAATTGACAGTTGCTGAGGTAAGATGTCTGCTCATTTAATTATGAATATATAGTAGTGTTGAAAGATTCTAAAATGAAATAATTGGATTATTCTATGTCTTTTTCAAAATCAATGCTTTTATATATATAAATCAATGCTTTTGTATATATAAATCATGTAATGTGGGTTATAGAAGACAACACATTTTCAAGCAAAGCAAATTCTCCAGGTGAAGCTAACTGTATACTGTATATGTAAGTTATTAAGATACATAAGAAAGTTTTAAAAGAGCTCCTCTGAAACACAGATTTAATAGATTTGAATCAATATTTTGTTTGAGGTCAAAGTAACATGACTTATTGAACATTCATTTGACTGCATCATTTTTGTTGCAATAAAATTAAACCTTCACGGATACAAACACCTCTGGTACAAGCAGTTTTTCCTTACATCCTCTTTTCACTCATTCTGGTGGGAGATAAAGATATACATACAAGACCTGTACCCTCTTATCCTAGAGGCACTGTACTTTCATATCTTTTGTTTCTCCATGTTCCAGAGGGCAAATGCAATGGCAGAAAAGGTCTTTCTTCTGAATCCCCGCTGGAATAAGGGGTCTGACAGGACCTGCAGCATGCCTCCTCTGCTGGCATGGGTGAGGCGGCCAATCTCAGTTGAGTGAAATGGAGCCTCAATGGACCCATACCATGAAGGACTGTAAAGGGGATTACCAACACCCTGAATTGCACTTGGAAGCAAACTGGCAGCAGTGGTGTTCTATGGGCCATTCTTCAGCCCCAAAAATTGCCTGCACCATTGTACTCTGCAGCAGCTGTAGCTTCCAAATGCTCTTCAAAGATAGCTCATGTAGAGTGTATTACAATAGTCCAACTGTGAAACTTTCTTATAAACTGAGGAACATAAGAAGCTTTGAAATGTCTGTTTCTGTAAGATGTATTTATTGGATTTGCTTGTCTTTTATCTCATATTAATGTCAATATCATACATGTGTAGCAGGCAGCTGTACAGAATTCATGGAAAGTTATTTAATCAACATGTATCTGCAGCTTTACTATTAAAATATTAAAATATAATATGATAGAGACATCAGATTATCAGAAATCCAAAATAATATCCATTTCCTTTCAAAACACATTAATTAAATGAAGGTTTTTATACATATTGGAAAAAGGGCAGAAATAAAAATGGTTTCATTTTGACCGGGGATTTTACTCACCTGAAAAAGGCTTGGAAATTTTAGTCACTCCAAAAAGGCGACATTCTTTTATAGCCTTTTATACAGGTAGCCCTTGACTTACAATCATTCATTCAACAATAGTTTTAAGGTTATGACAAAGTGACTTCTGACTCATACTTACACTTATGACAGTTGCATTACTGCGGTCACATGATTTCAATTTGTTAGCGTGGAAACTGGCTCATATTTATTGCCAGTTGCAGTGTCCTGTGATCATGTGATTGTAATTGTAACCTATTTTACTAATTTCTGACCCCCCCAAAAAAGGGGGGGCACACACCTCACTGGGGAAGTAGTTGGATTTGGATAATGACCTTATGATTCGCTTAGCAACTGCAGTGATTTATTTAAAGACTGCTATAAAATTATCATAAATTTGGATCTGACTTAATTTATGATGGCAATGACTATTGATAGAAATTCCGGTCGTAATTGTGGTTGCAAGTCAATGACTACCAGTGTTATATTTACAGTACTTATCCCTTACCTCCACGTCGTGAAGAGTAACAAACAAGGAATAAGAATTATTTATTTAGGGAATAAATAAACTATAATTACATATTTTGAAAACAATACAGTGCACTTATGTCTACATTAATCCAATATAATTAATTTTTAAAAATAATTCACATCTTTTGAGAAAAATGATCAAGCAACTATTTAAACAGCATGGAAAAACAAATGAAGGTTTTTTTAAAGTGTACCTGAAGGAATGAAGGCTCATAATCTCTATAGAAACCAGCTCCTTTCTTATGAGATCTTTCTGTACGTTCAGCATCAGAGTCAATGCTATAATCAGAACTATCATCACTAGAAGGTGAATTATGCTGAAAAGGAATAACATTACCATTTATACAATGATTGCTGTAATATAATTATAGTGTGTGTGTGTGATTTCACACACATCTATCTGTATGATTGAAATTACAAGTATATCTGAACAAAAATGAGCCAGGCTAGGGTTATACAAGACAAATTGGCATAAGGATCAGTTAATCACCAATTAAGGTAGGTTGTGCATATAGTCTTATGAAGTATTGGAACACTTAATGAGCCTTGCCAGTACACATTTCAGTTCACATGGGAGTAAGAATGTTAGAAGCGGCGTGTGGCAATGGCTCAGTGGACTGTTTTTCTAGGCTATTTTGCAGTCTGTAGGGAACCTCACCTTTTGAAGGAGTTAATATTCAGTGACCTAATTAAAGCAAAGGTATTCCAATATAGGTTACATTTTGTTTAAATGGGAAATAATTATTAGTTAGAAATAAACTGCATAGCATGCTAAAGAGCACTTCATACCTTGTGTTTATCTCGTCTTCTCCTTTTTGATTTTTTCTTCTCTTTCTCTTTTTTGCGCTTCTTTCGTGATTTCCTATGAGATTTTTCATTCTTAGGTTTATCTTCAACTTTTGTGCCTTTTTCTTCCTTATCTTCTTCTAGTCCAGCATCATCTATTTCACCATCTTCAAGTTCACCATCCTCTCTGCTTCAGAAAGATAAAATTAGATAAAATAAGAATTTGGAAGATTGCAGGAAACAATGCAAAATTTCTTTACATCATGTGTCTACTAGTTAAAATAGTGACATGCATTTAAATATGCTCACCCTAAATTAGCAATATATTTATTTATATTTCATATTTCTAAATATTTCATGTTTATTATATTTCTTATATCAGACCATACAATTACAATTTCAATTTTCTTAGTATTATTTTAATAAATATAACTAATTTTCAAAATAGTTCAGAACTATATAATTCCTAATTACCAATATACAAATATATTAATACAGGTAGTCCTCGACTTACAATCACAATAAGGACCAGACCTCTGGTTATATGTTTTTACAGTCATAAGTCAAGACGCCCACATGACCAGACCTGATTTGTTTTAATGGCAGCTATTAAGCAAATCACTATGGTCATTTAATGAATACCACAGTCATAAATGCAAACCCATTCTTCCAAATGAGCAGTTTTTTCAGGAAACTGGCCAAAAATGACAAAAATTACAGTCATGTTACCATGGGTTGCTCCAACTGATAATAAAGGCAAGTTGGTTGTGAAATGCCTTATATGTAGTCATGTGAAATACAAGGATATATGTTTGTACGTGGGATGACATTTTGTGATGGCCAGAAGTGCTTTACAGGCTGTTAAGCATTGGTCTGAGTCTATCATAATTTTTTGTTGTTAAGTAACTGGTCATAAGTTGAGGACTACTTATAGAAAATAGCAGAAAGTAGCAAAACTTATAGACTAAAATCCAACATTACAAATTATTCAAATCTTTCTCAGTGGCACAATCATTACAATATCACTACAATAGAAGATTAAGACATTCTGATTTAAAATTTTGAAGAAATATATTTTGAGACAGTAAAATGCAATGATTAAGCTGTGATACTATATGTGTGGAGACTGGTTTCTATTCCTACTCTTAGCCCTACATCAAAAATTACTGTTTTGGGGCAAACATACTCTTTGTACTAAAGTTACAATTGCATACCAGATAAAAATATTATTGCTACAAAAAAATAATGGACTAAATGAATTATCCATTTACTTTATAATATATAATTACAATATATGAAGAAATACATAAAATTATGACATATTATACATTATAAACAAATTAGTTTACCCAGTTAAATAGGCCAAATAGTATTTTTAATGTTGCTATGTTTGTTTCCTTTGTTTGAAGGTTACTTTACATACATTATAGTTATGTATTATTTTACTTATTTTATTTTTGCTGAACTCAAGACAGCATATACACTAATGCTCCCACTTCAGATTTTCCACAGAACAATCTTGTGAGATGGACTAAGAGCTTTACTGATCCAAAGTCAATCAACTGGCTTTCATGCTTAAGGGAAGACTAAAAGATTATTTTCTGGTTTCTACCAAGCAACTTAGCACTACTATATACCAAACTGACTCAAGCAAAATTAAATTGTTTGTATTAACCTGAAAATTTATTCATGGCTGTTTATAATTTATGCTTTTAAAATTGTATTAGGGGAACATTTTTGGCATAGTTTTCTATGGTACAAATCTAAAGTAGAGGTTAATGCAGATTTTAAAATTCATATAAGAAGTGCTATGCTGAAAATATGGAACAGATATAAACCCTGACTGTGCCTGAAAAAGCCTTTATCTCAACATAGGAAGCATACAGGAAACAAACAAAGAAAACTGGTTAGCAATTGGCTGCTGAAGAATTTAGTTTTCATTTTTTAATATATGCAATTAAAAAAAGATTTAAAGCCGATAATAGGACATTTGGCACATAGCAGAACAAAAACTGAACTATGTACAAAGGATAAACATGTAACAACATAAATACATAAATATTCATTGAAACTTGAAACAGAACAAGTGAAAGTTAGTAAAATAAATTGGTGTAAGAACTTTGGACACAATATACTGATGGAACAGTGGGAAAATGTGGTTTATAGGATTAAAATTCACATTGTTATACCTTAAAATATATTTTTTTAAATAAAATGATGTATCACTGATGTATGACTCTAGAAAAATTGTTTAGAATGTATAAAAGTATTTCAAACTTGTGTTGGAAATGTGGACAAAATGAGGAGTAATTTTATCATGCCTATGGACTTGTAAAAAAATCAGACATTTCTGATCAAGTACATATAAGGATACAAATAATTTTAATAATCAACATTGAACTGAAATCAGAAATTTGCTTGCTGAGGTTAATGGACAGTTAATAAAAAAAGAACCAAAGAAGATTATTTTTATGAATGATTCTTGCAGACAAAATGCTTCTCTTTTATGCAGCTTCAAAAAATGTTTTTTTTTTGTGAAAACTCCTTAACTGGGCGAAATTCCAAGCACCGGATTCTTCTTAACCTACTACAAATGAGGGC
>JAPKID020007385.1:0-10289 GCA_026931265.2 Tropidonophis doriae | reverse complement strand
TATGTGGAGGTTCTAGGTTTGCCGGACTTGAACATTCTAACTCTACAAAGGGCCACCCTGCTTGGAACTGCTTATATTCTCCGACGTTACCTTGACAGTTCCTAGGTCCTTGGTTAGGAATCAAGCTGTTGAGCTACCAACCAGCCACAAAGGCTGTGAATCTCACCAAAGATTTACCACAGAATAATAATAATAATAATAATAATAACAGCAACAACAACATCAACAACAATAATAATAATAATAAATAAGTGATTCTGGGTTCCCCATGACTTTGTCAGAAGTTCACAAAAGTTGATGATGTTACCCTAGAATACTGCAACAGTCATAAATATGAGTCAGTTGACAAACATCTAAATTTTGATCACATGACCACAGAGGTGCTGCATTGATTATAAATGAGTCATAACTCACTTTTTTCAGTGCCATTGAAAATTTGAATGGTCACTAAATGAACTGTTGTAAGCCAAGAACTACCTGTAATAACAAAAGCCTACCTCAAATTATTTCTGGCCCAGTTATATGCTCTAACATGATGGATATGTTCCAGGTTTCTTTTCTAGAAGTAACATTATCAGATGTGACCTGGGAGGTATATGCCTTCTCTGTACTTTGGAATGATTTCCCCCAGAAATCCAGTTAGTCCCAATCTTATTGGTCTGTAGAGTATCTTTAAAACCTTGGCTTTCTCCCAGAATGGCCAGGATGATACATGAGATGACAGTTCTTAGAAGTAGCAAGCATTGACCTTGCACACTAACACTCTGCAAGCTTGCACAGTTTAACACTGCTTTTTTTGTAAAGTTATAGTACTTGAATTTTGAAATCCTGAAATACAGGTAATCCTTGACTTACGATCACATTTGAGCTCAAAATTTATGTTGCTAAACAAGGCAGTTAAGTGAGTTTTGCCCCATTTCCCCACGATCAATCCCATGAATATTATTTGAGTATGTTGAATTTTGCTATGCTTTTGTTGATATCATTGGAGGGAGATTGGTTCACACAAGATTGGGAGGTCAAAGGTATCTTCTAAATAAATAAATACAAACTCCCATTCCTCCCTCAAACACACGTAAAACTTTGGACAGCAAATATATCATACACTCCTACATCTTTTATATTTTTGTTCCTGAAAACCACATTTTGATTACTTTTTGTAAAGATTCATCCTACCTTTGGGATGAAAATAAGTGCAAGTGTCATTGTGGTAGTGACATGAGTATGGATGAAAAATAGTAGCAGCGTCCAGTCAGGATGCAAGGAAGGAACCATTAAAAATCTGAAGAGAGAAATAAAGAAGATGGCATGGTAAGATGCATTGGAGATAGAAAATGGTTGGAAGAATTAGTGATGTAGTACATCTATTCCTTGCAACAATGATACCAGAATAATTTGAAGAGGAAAAATGGTAAAAGCAGGCTTAATTCCAGTGCTTGTTTTGATACCATTGAATATTTAGTCTTCAGAGGTAAGGCACAAAAAACAAAAGTGGCTCTGGGACTTAGGTCAAGATGTTCCTTTTATGTTCCTCCACTGAATATAGGAATCTCGCAAAATTTCGCCTGCTTTCCCCTGGGAAAGTCTGATATAGACCTAAGTGTTTGTCTTCACAGGCTTCCTCCCACCTATAAAGTCCAGACTGGCGTATCTCTCAATTTCCACTGGGGCCTCCTTTCTTTCAAGTTTAATCCCACTACATTAGATAAGCGCTTCACATGCAGGATTGTTACAATCTTTACAATGCCTCCCCCTCCATTGGTTGGAGTTCTAAAACTCACCCAATTTAACAGCAGGCATTTAAAAAAAAAGTTTCTCTATTTGTTGGCCTTCTTCAAAAATCAGCTTGGCAAAATTAAAAACTGAAGGAACTTAAAAAAGATGGGGGGAGGGTATAAGGCTAATTGTGTGCCTACTAAAAAGAAAGTTTTACAGAAAACTTTCTGAATAAACGGTCATGTTATAAATAGGAGACTGGGAAATGTTCTGGGCCTGTTATTTTTCAAATAATTGATGCAAATTATATATATTGGATTTCTATTAGAGCCTTGCCTGCTTCAACTTAGCCAAACCTAAGAAGCTTAGGTTAGGACTTTTACCTTACCCCAATAAAAGACTTGACTGCTTTAATGAATCATCTCATTTAGGTAGCCAGCTCTACGTATAAGAAGTGACTGCTTTAAAGAAGTGTTTGTTCATTCTCCAAAATGTTTTAAGTCGTCCTTTCAGCATTTTTTTCAGACGAAATTATCCTCTTTCGTTATAATAAAATAAATACAATTATTCTAAAGGAAGGCAGGATTTCTCCTCTTTGTTAAAAGAGGATACTAAGATTTTAAGAGCTATTTTAGCCCACAGTATACAGGTAATTCTTCTGACTACTGTATATTCCATACAGGGCCATCAAGATAGTTAAAATATCAGATTTTTAAAAACTGATGTTCTTCCTATGTGTCCATGATTCTCAGATTCTTTCTATTACAATAGAATAAAATAACAGAATTAGAACTGACCTGGTTGGTCATCTAGCCCAACCCCCTGTTCAAGCAGAAGCTCTATACCATGTTGTTGGTTTGAGCTCTGAGCTTGGCAATTTGATTGCAAACTCCCATTTGAGGAGACATCTTTCTTTCTCAATTTCTTTTTTGAAACACAATTCAAAGCACAAAGTCCTCGAACGGGGACACAACATTTGCAACAAATTGCCATGCTTGGAGCTCAAACCAACAACATAACTACCAACCCAAGCTACTAATATTCAAAGACATTTCAACCCAATACCATTTCTGATAGATGGCTGTCCAGTCTCTTCTTGAAAGCTTCCAGTGATGAAGTTACCACAACTTCGGAAGGCAAGCATTGGTTGATTGTTCTCACTTTCAGAATATTTCTCCTTATTTCTAGTTGATTCTCTCCTTGATCAGTTTCCATCCATTATTCCTTGTCTGACCTTCGGGTGCTTTGGAAAACAGATTGTTCCCCTCCTCTCTCTCTGACAGACCCTCAAATATTGGAATACTGCTATCATGTCATCCCTGATCCTTCTCTTCACTAGAGTAGCCATGTCCAGTTCCTACAACTGTTCTTACATGTTTTAGCCCCCAGTTCCCTAATCATTCTTGTTGCTCTTCTCTGCACTCTTTCTAGAGTTTCAACACCTTTTTTTATAGTGTGGTGATCAAAAGTGGATGCCGTATTCTAGGTGTGGCCTGACTAAGGCTTTATAGAGTGGTATTAGTACCTCACGTGATCTTGATTCTATCCCTCTGTTAATGCAATTTAGGATTGCATTTGCTTTTTTGGCTGCCGCCATATACTACTGGGTCATATTTAATTGATTGTCCACTAAAAGATCAAGATCCCTCTCACAGTTAGTGCTATTAAGCCAGGTTTCACCCAATCGTTCCTCAAAATAGGGGTTTGAGTGTCTCATATACAATTAAGAATTTTAAGAAAAGGGAACTGCACATTGTACAGATATGTGTTTATAAGGACTTCTCCTTTTAGAAGCAATTCTAATTTTTTAGCTAAATCTTAGTGTTTCCCAATGCCACTCTTCAGTTGGAGACAAGTCTTCACGGAAGCATTATTTTGATTGAGTAAGATCTCCTAGTGGCTGAAATTCTGAGGGTTTACCCTCAAAGACACTGTATGATAGCTTTTACTCTATTTGGAAGAAAAATTTAAAGGCAAAATGATGAATATTCATCTACAACCACACTGCATTCTCTGGGTTTTCCCAAAGCAAAAAAATGTCCATCCCCACCCTGGTCAGGCAGGAAACCCTATATCATTTTAGACAGTTGTCCTATCTCTTCTTTAAAATCTCCAGTGTTGAAGCATCTACAACTTCTGGAGGCAAATCATCCCAGTGATTAATTGTTCTGACTATTATGATTGATAGTTGGCTCTCTCCTTGATTGGTTTCCATTCATTCCTTCTTGTCCTGCCTTGGAAAATAGGTTGACTCCCTCTTCTTTGTGGCAGTTCCTTGGATATGCAATACTGCTACCATGTTTCATCTAGTCCTTCTTTCCACTAAATGAGAAATAATCAATTCCTTCATATCAGAGGTGGGTTGCTCCCAGTTTGGCCTGGATCAGGCGAACAAGTAGTAGTGGCAGTGGGAGGCTCCACACAACTGCCTGGATGCTTCTGCACATCTGTAGAAGCTTCTGCGCATGCACAGAAGTGTGCGTGCGCGAATCGGTAAGAAAAAAATTAGAAACCCACCACTGCTTCATATGTTTTAGTCTCCAGTCTCCTAATCATCCCTAATCAATATTTGTCACCTATATTTAGCTGAAGTTCTGAGTAAGAACGCTTGCATTCAAGGCAAATTCTACTTTTCATTTCTTCTTGCAAATCATTAAAACAAGTTGCTTTTAATGCTCCCAAATTCTGTTTCAGAGCTTGTATCATTAGGGCAGAGATAGTAAAAGTAGATAATTATTTTCACTCTAACTAGAAACAAACAAAATGTGTATACAAAATGTGTGTGTCTATGTGTATACTGCAGAACTACAAAATTATTAACTCAGGTGCAAAGAGGTAAAGCACATAATTATAAAATAAAGTATAACTTATGCACATTTTATTTTATACCTCATTTTTAAAAGTTTTTACCTCTCTGCAAATCTAGTTTAATAATTCAGTAATTTAATCTTAAATATTTCTAGCATTCTTTGGTTGTATTTACTGCTCCATTGTATTCTTTCCCTTATGCATTTCCATGTGAGCTTTGTAACAGTAAATTTTTGTGATGAGTGCTCAGATGAACATGTTTTGTTCTTATGCAACATGATAAAACAGCATATGTTATTGCCACTTTGTTTGGATATCAAAGAAGTTTTTCATGTGATTTTCCATATCAACTTTTGCTTTGTTTATAATATATTTTTCAAAGGGTTATCTATATTTCTTTCTACTTGTATTAACATTTATCTCATATTATATTATTAAACATGCTGTTTACATATCTTTCCAGTGCCTTCATTTGCAATAATAAAAAATGCAACACCTTACAATGTAAACAGATACTTTTATCACTCTGATTACAGATGGAGCTTGCAGTAGTTCTCTGCAAGAGACATTTATTTATACTTTGGTAGACACATCTTATCAAGGACTTTTGTGGACATTGTTTACTCTTACAGCTCCTGGGAATCAGGTAATGCCAACATCTCAAAAAGTTTCCTTAAACTGGTCCTTTGAAAAAGCTCTTTTTCTCTTACCTCATAACATGGAAAGCGGTGGACGTTATCAGCTCATTGTGGACAGCAATGCACATGTAGCGAGGTTCATGGAAAGCAGAAGGGATTGTTCGAGAAGTATAGCAGAGAAAACTTCCCCAAAACAAGAATAGCATTTCAGCTAGACAGCAAGAGATACGGAGATAAGCAGAGGTGTGGCATTATTTTTCCCATAGTTTTCTGAATTCTTATCCCATGCCTCTAGATGGTGTATTAGGTGGATGGATGGATGGATGGATGGATGGATGGATGGATGGATGGATGGATGGATGGATGGATGGATAAAGAAAGAAGGAAGGAAGGAAGGAAGGAAGGAAGGAAGGAAGGAAGGAAGGAAGGAAGGAAGGAAGGAAGGAAGGAAGGACGGAAGGAAGGAAGGAAGGAAGGAAGGAAGATGGATGGATGGATGGATGGATGGATGGATGGATGGATGGATGATCATATTCAAAATCTGTTAGGAAAATATTTCCCATCATTCCATTGATTGACTCATTTCTGACCTGAAATGGTTGGAGGTTGACAAGATTCTAAGAAGGAACACTCGATTGCATATCCAGAGGTACAATACTCCCATTTAACTCATCATATGGTATTTCATATACTAGAATTGAAGTGCTATATCACTGAAGCATGAACAAATTATTCTTCTGCTAGTGCCTGCAGTCGCATAACTATTCATAATCATCTCAGTGGCAACTCAAAGCTGAGGATATATATTGCTATTTATTGCTGCAGTAAATAATAGAAGCAAAATGTTGAAAACAAAACAGGCATTATGGAGAATGGAAGAAAAGAGAGGAAGGGAATAGATAGGACAAATGTGGAAAGATGGAACAAAATAATTATTCAAGGTTGAGAGGATATTTAAGAAAGAATAATGATATCAATGATAATGATAACTTTTGGCACTGTGCTTATGCTGAGAAACAGAAGTAAATGCCAAATTAATGGGTGATGACTTTAGGAAAGTAAAAGGCCAATGCTAAAATGAAGAAAATAAAAGTATGCAATAGAGACTGCACAAAGCAAAAACCAGGGTTAATTATTATTGATATAGAATAAAACTCTATCTTTCTACTTTCTTGTCACATGGCAATGTATGAGATCCTCACCCACAGCCATCATGTAATCCCATCGATCTTGATCACAGATGTAAAACTGGAGGCCCCTAGGAGTCTGTGAACGGACTACCAATGGTATGTTTTTCTCAATATTTTCCAGCATTCCAACTGTCCATGCAGCCAAAAACCAAAGAACCAACAGCAGAATCAATGCCAGTTTCTTTAGCACTCGTCCACTGGTCATATAAGGGACACGCTGAGCCGTGTGAGACAGAAAGACCTTTAATACCCTGTGGGACAAAAAAAAAAGTGACCTGATCTAAAGAACAACCATCCTCGTTGTTTCTTTGCAAAATGAGAATGATGTATAGGGTTCAATTACATGAAGGAATTGCAATTAAACATCTCTAAATA
Source organism: Tropidonophis doriae (assembly GCA_026931265.2). Lineage (NCBI taxonomy): Eukaryota > Metazoa > Chordata > Lepidosauria > Squamata > Natricidae > Tropidonophis > Tropidonophis doriae. Next base: position 3,562 of record JAPKID020007385.1, on the reverse strand, counting down.
GTTTCTGCAATTAATTGCTACTAGTTGTTGCTTTAGTTACTAAAAGCTGGCTTTAATTGTTAACAGTTAATAAAAGGATTTTTATTTTCCTTTTTTCACCAATAAATAATAGATTGACATTAAGAGCCTAAAGACTGTGTTAAACTAACATTTAATCATTTTAGACTTCATTCGGAAGGTTTGCAAAGCTTGAGAGACAGAAATGGATCCTGATTGGGATTTATATACATTTTTATTTAAATTAATCATTTCCTCTTCAGAGGAAATTACAGTTCCGATGAGGCCCTGGAAAAGATAGTTAAAAAAAGTCAAATGGTATCAAATCAGGGTAAGCACATAATATAATTTATCTGAGAAGTTTTTCTGGCACTTTTCTAACCAATGTGGAGCCAGTGTACTGGATTAAATGGATCACTGGATTTAGAGGGATTGAACAAAAGAGGGATTCAGCTGCCAGTATTCGTTCTAATCACAGACTTAAGAAAATAAGTCCAAGGTTCAATCCCTTTATTTCATCCAACTTCATGCAAAAGTCTCACCTATACAGTTTAAGAGTGATTGTTCCATAAACAATGGCAAAACCCAGCATGCGCACCCATCGTAGGACAATGCAGCGGAAGATACTTGGCTTGAAGTACAAGATAAAGACCTGTAGTAGAAGGAAAGGCAAACATAATGATGTGTAGGACCTTTCTTTTCTCAGAAGGGCATTGAATTGGGGGAAGAAAGGAAAGGAAAACTTAAATTTAGACTTGGGTCTGAATCAGACTGCCTTTGCACAATATACTAGGTCAATTGACCATGATTGATTAAATAAATCCAGTTCTTTATGTTTGCACTGAACAAAGCAAAATATGAATCAAGCCTCACAAATTAGCTTTCTGTCCTTGAGCTATTGATTAATCAGATGTCTCAAGGCTATCACACAAAGCAGGTTATTCTAATTAGCCTCATTTTTCCCCTAAATGTAACATTTATGCACCTTAATAGTTGTATTGTTCATAGTTTATAGTCATCAGCCTATATTTGCAGATTTCATGATCCTATACCACTTTTTGGGGAGAGTGTGTGTGATTCAAGTCATTGTTGCCTCCTGGACTAGTCCCTTCAATTTTCCTTGCAATATTTTTCCAAAGTGGTTGCCATTACCTCTGTCCTACGGCTGAGAATGCTTGTTGGTACAATTTGACTCAGTAGGCTTTATGTTTAAGGCAGAACTAGAACTCACAATCTCCCAATTTCAAGTTCACTGCCTTAGCAATTATTCCAAGCTGGCACGCAACCCTGCATGCCTATGCTAAAAATATAGTTTGAGACGTGAAGTAGTTTCCCCAATCTTTTTTAGACTGTTCCAACATGCTGCCTAATGTTATGGGGCTTGCATCAGGCTCTTGCTCTACTCTCAGAGGCTGCCATTTCAAGAACACATTTTTGCCTCAGGTGGCTCAACCTACAATTCGCATCTTCCTTTGGACAGCAGTCTATTGACAGCAAAACCTTTTTCCATTCTCCTTCCTGTGAGCCAAGCCACTGAAAATTAATTTTCTTTCCCAGTAGTAAACCAGGAGTGGGCTGCTGGGGGTTGGCAATCTTCTAGCTAAGATTCTGTGCAGTTCAGAGAGCCCCCAAATCCCATTCCTGGCTGGCCCTGCCCCTCCTAGAAGTCCCCACGCAGCCTGTTTTAGATGCAGGTAGGTGCAGGGTATGCACAGAGACTTGGGAAGGGTGAAAACGGGCCTACCGGAAGTTCAGGAAAGCCTGAAATGTTTCTGGTGTCCAGGGGATCTGTGGAGCCTATTAAGGCTGTTTTCACCCTCCCAGAGGCTCAAGGAAAGTTTCCAGAGCCTGGGCTGGGCAACGCCCCCCCCCCGGTGCGTTTTCGTGCAGAAGGCCGACTAGGATACGCCCTCTATGGCCACACCCACCCAGTAACTGGCAGAGAACTCCTTGTTAAAATTTTTGAAGCCCACCCCTGAGTAACCCATACTGAGATGGTAAACTAAGCCATATTCATTTTTCTTGATGGGCCAATACTATTCATGTACCTCAGATAACTTTACCCCTTTGGGTCCAATTCAGATACTCACAGGAAAATAGAGCAGGAGTGAGCCAAAAAGTATTGTCTCCAGAAGAATAACTCCTGAAGCCCGAATCCTCTGGGAAAAGACAAAGGAATTTGAATTGATGGTGCTTTGAAAGCAAGGTTGGTAATTGTAAAGTAGTGCAATTTTTCAACTTTTACAAAAAATAATGGCAAGTAAGAGAGCAGGACAGCCATTTTATAAACCCAGTTTGTGTTCTGCTCACTGTAGCCCCTACCTTGCTCTTCCTATAATGGTAAGAAATTAACATGTTGAAGAAAACTGTCAGCATACAGAAAGCCTGGAAAGCAAGAACAATAGCCCGTAGAGACCAATCTTCCTGGATCAGACATGGTTTGCCATCAATACAGGCCGTGCATCCTTCTCGACAGGGATGGCATTGCAGCAGATTCCCAGAATTCACTGCTCCATACTGGGAAGCACTTTGTCCTTAGGGTGGGAAAAAGAGTAGAAAAACAGTATGTTAAAATAGTAGTTGATAACTATTACTGATCACCATCCTGAATGTTCCTCTATATTCATATTTAAGGAGAAGGCATAACATTTGAAAAGTTTTGAGTAGACATCTACTATCTTGGTCATTTAGATATAATGGTGTCCAGTTCAAAACATACATATACAAAAACTTAATACATGCTTAAAAATTTTTTTCCATTCTAAGTTTCAAAGAAAAAAATATACTTCCTTGTCCTGGTTTTAGAGAAATATGTGCAATTTTGGAAATCTTTTAGCAAAACAAATTAAGATAAACTCTCATTAAGCTCTACCATCCATATGCAGTATATGAACTATACTACCATATTCCTATCGTATATTCCTATTCCTATCTGGAGAGAATCATATCATACATGTTTAGTTTTTAAAGCAAGTAGAGGCAATCTGTCCTATTCATATTGTCCCCCAGAAATTCTGACACTGCCCAAATCCAATGGCAAACTGGCCAAATCTCATTCAGGTGTTTTGGGCCTGAAGTTTTTTCTTTTAGGTATTTCCCACTCCCATCCCAAAACCTGTACCTGGAAGTGCAAAAAATGGACCCAAACCTCAGTGTATAGCCCTTGTAGTGACATTCAGTAACACTGGATAATCGTCTTTTGTAGATCTCTGATCCCTCAAACATATTCAAGTAAGGAATACGTTAGAAATAAACAGAACAAAGAAAACCGCATGGCAGTTTTAATTCAGCATCTAGAATTTCATTCACTCAATTCTTAAATATCCCAAATTGGAAAATAGTTATAGAAGGCAACAGCTCTGTTGGACTACAGGTAATCCTCAGTTTATGAACACAATTGGGCCCAAAATTTTTGTTGATAAGTAAGATGGTTGTCAAGTAAGTTTTGTCCCATTTATACCCTTTCTGGCATAGTTGTTAAGTGAATCACTGCAGTTATTAAGTTAGTAACACAGTTGTAAAATGAATCTGCCTTCCCTACTCACTTTGCTTGTCGGAAGGTTAC
>JAPKID020007384.1:0-10289 GCA_026931265.2 Tropidonophis doriae | reverse complement strand
ATTGATTGATTTATTGATTGATTCATACATTCATTCATTAATTCATTAATTTTATATTCTGAACTTCTGGTGATAAGAAGCCCACCTCGGCAGCTTGTGTTGTAGTGTGATGTAGTTACAAATGGGCGGAGCTTTGAGCCCAACGTCCTGGGGGCCATTGTGACTTTTTTGACCACCCCCCTGGTCAAGAAACCTCCAACTTTGGTTTCCTCTGCTTCTTGCTGATCCTTCTATCTCAGATCATCAGTTTCCTTAAACTCCCTCTGCCCCTGGGGTGGAAGTGTGTTTGTGTTGTATCTTGGTTGCTCTCCTCCTTGCATTACGCAACCACATTTAATAATGTGGGACCTCATAAAACTAGCGCTGAAGGGGTGAAAAAAAGAAATGCTTGAGAATGAAGTTAAACTTTTTTTAAAAAATGTATTTATTTATTTAGAAACACCAAAACGTGTGGCACCTGGGTGTCATACATTTCTAATATGAACGAAACTAAAAAAATTAATCCTACTTATTACATTCAGCCAACATATATTTCTAATAGCAATACATATTTATATTAAGTTGCAGCCTGTCATTATTCTTCTATGTTTTCTCTTGTTATTGTTCTTATTTTATTATATAAAAATGCATACGTTAATATTTCCCTTTTCTCTTATTTGTATCTTACAATAGCAGAGTTGGAAGGGACCTTGGAGGTCTTCTAATCCAACCCCCTGCCTAGGCAGGAGACTCTACTATACCATTTCAGACAAATGGCTCTCCAACATCTTCTTAAAGACTTCCAGGGTGGGGGCATTCACAATTTCTGGAGGCAAGTAGTTCCACTGATTCATTGTTCTCACTGTCAGGAAATTTCTCCTCAGTTCTAAGTGGCTTCCCTCCTTGATTAGTTTCCACCCATTGCTTCTTGTTCTCCCTCAGGTGCTTTGGAGAATAGCTTGACTCCCTCTTCTTTGCAGCAGCCCCTGAGATATTAGAATACTGCTACCATATCTCCCCCAGTCCTTCTTTTCATTAAACTAGACATACCCGGTTCCAGCAACAGCCCTTCATGTTTTAGCTTCCATCTTCCCTACTCATCTTTATTGCATTTCTCTGCACTCTTTCTAGAGTCTCCACATCTTTTTCACATTGTGGAAACTCGATACAGTATTCTAAGGGTGGCCTTACCAAAGCATTATAAAGTGGTATTAACACTTTATGTGAGCTTGATTCTATCCCTCTTGTTTATGCAGCCTAGAACTGTGTTGGCTTTTTTGGCATTTGCTGCACACTGCTGGCTCATATTTAATGGTTGTCCACTAGGACTTAGTGCTAAAGAGAACTGGCTCTTTTACTTAGTAAAAGAGCAACATTCCAGATGCTTTGCAGTGTATGACTTTGCTCTGATTGATCAGGCGGAATACCATTTTCTTTTCAAAATCAGTGTTTGCCTCTTGTTTTTTATTGGGGTTTAATAACTCTGTAAGATTTGGGGCGAGAAGGAAATCTACTAGCCTTGTTGCAACTTCCCACGAAATTATTTATTGAATGAACATTTTTCAAAGTAGATGCAATCTATGTAATCCTTAACTGTATTTTTAATTACAGGAAATATCATCATTTCTGATTTCGAAGAGATATGTAAAATCTGGCACTTTCTTTCACACCCATCTGCCTCAAGGACGAATTGGAAGCCACATTTATGTGTTCAAAAAATTATTTTGAAGGTTGATGAAAGTGGTTTAAGGGATGGGGGGGATGGGGCTGATGCAAGAGAAACAACAAAGCAGCAATCCCTGACCTGAAGTATATGGATAAGTAGGATAAGTATGCATGGCTCTGGAGACGTGGAAGGTGCCACCTTCCACGTTTGTTTTTGCAAAGGTGGTCTTCGCCTTCTCCTAAAATTTCAGATTTGCTCAGACTATATGCAGCTATGCAAACCTCTATGAATAGACAGTTTGGCGCCACTTTTTTATTGTTTTTTTACAATGTTCAGATGTGCAAGGAAATTTAAAAGCAAGATGATCAGAAAGAGGACACGCAACAAATCCCATCATGATCAGAATAATTAAACAGCTATCAAAATGTGCTTCTGGAACATGAGATGAAATCTGTAACCATATCTTTTAGTAGAACCAAGTACCAGCAAGTGCAAAAAAGCTTATTTTACAACTTGTCTAAAGCTACTGCTTACCCTGCTGATTTATTGTAATAGTATAAAGCAGCCAAATTAATTAATGCTTCCCAAGAAGACTGCACGGCAGGAAGAAGGATGGAGACGAAGCCAGTGGTGAAAGCTCTGAGGGGCCAATCAAAGAGGGGTTTTGCCAGCCTGCAGGGCTCCCTCACCCCTTCAGTACTTAGGGTCAAAAGGGAGCCTCCCCACTTCAATCTCCAGGTTTGCTGTGTGCCTCCCATTGCTGCGGCCCTGCTTTTGCCATCGGCTTTCCTTCTTAGAACGCTGCTGGTGCTTTGGAAGGTGCCTTTCCTGCTGAGGGCTGTGGGAGAACATGAAAGAGGGGTGCTTAATGGGATGTTATGCAGAAAGGAGGGGAAGCAAGGGGTGCTCTTGGAAGCCTCAGGTCCAGGTATTCAACTGCTTGTCACTTGAAAGGAATGCTGTGGAAGTCCCTAATCTTTTAGTATTCCTGATACTGGTGTTTGATGGGGCAAAGAAATTGGCCAACTGACCAGGAGTCCTTGTAATTTCTGCCCTTAGCATGAGCAAGGATCGCCTTTTCACCTCTTGGTCTGAGAGAAGCCTCCCTTAGAAGCATTGCTATGATCCCCGCCCCCGTGCACAGCCCCCTCATCCCTTGTGTTTTGCACTCACCTGGATCCACGCAGAGGTATCTGGTTATAATGATGAAAGTAGTACTGGTAGATATACTTGTCCAGGCCTTCAAAGGCTCCATCACTGGCTCTCTGGTATTCTTCCATGTCTTCGAGATAGTCTTTGACATCGTTGACAAAGTCTGAGAACAGCATCTGGTCATGAATAAAGACACCGTTTTGGAAGAAGTTGCTGATGAAAATTTCCAGTTCTTGCCAATGATGAAAGTTCTTTACTTCTTGCTGCAAATATTTGTGCATTAATTGATTGAATTCATCAGCCCGAATAGGATCCAGGACTTTGTTGAAGAGGTTAATAAATTCTTGGTGGGCACAGTCAAAAATGCCAGAACAGCCTTTTAGGATGGTGTGGTGCTTTGGGCTACCTGCGGGGCCCTTGGGACACTGTCCAGAAACCCCATCTGTGGATAATGGCGAGAGGGGCTGGGGGTCCTCTGCCCAAGGTCTCCTATGGCCAAATTGCCTTTGGCTCCCTGGTGCCCGGTGCTGGGCCGCCTTTGCAGGACCATTATGAGAACTGTCTGCCTGATGCATCATCCTCCCTTTTCTGTTGGTCTCGTGTCTTCTGTCGCCATACCTTTTCTTCTCTCTTCCATCAAAGATATTTTTTGTTGTGTCCTTAAAATGTCTAAAGGTGGACTTGACAGAATCTGAGAATTTTCTCAGGTTCTCTTTCACAGCTTCTTTGGCCTGCTTGATTTTCTCTTTATGGTGGCGTACAAATTCCTTTGTAGAATTCTTCATTGCATCAAATGTTTCTTTTACAGAACCAAAAAAGGTTGCTTTTGGCTTGGCTTTATTTGGGCTTCCTCCTTTCCCAGCTGGTTTCTGGGCTTTTTCTGTTCTCTCTTGTTTCTCTGTATGATCTTTAACTTCAACATACAGCTTCTCCCACAAATCTGACCGTTGCTGTTCAAAGCTGAGCTTCTTCTCCAGTTCAGTCAACATCCCTCGCAGGGTTTCTATCTCTTGGCTCTTGTGTGAACCGGTCTCTGCCACCAGCGGCACATGCTGAGCCTTCAGTTTTTCCAAAGTTTCCCGAAGTGCTACCGTCACTTGACGCTCTTTATCGAGTTCCCTTCTCAGCATCTGAGCTTCAGCCAGCAGGGTCTCCTTTTGTTTCATAAAGCTCTGCATTCTGTGCTTTTCCTCCACCAAGTGCACTTTGAGTTTTTGGTTTTCGGTTACAACCAGAGACTCTGGGCCAGGGCCTTTGCTTTCCAAGTGTCTTATTTGTTCCCTCAGCTTCCTCAGTTCTTCCTGTAGCAGTGCCAAGGCTTTTTCCTCCCTCTGTAAAGACTCTCTCAAATGCTGGTTTTCTGAAGCAAGGTGAAGCTTCTGAGATTCAAAGGATTTCTTTTCCATCTGTGTTGTAAGCCAGCACTTTGCAAGGCCCTCCTTCAGAGACTGTGGAAAAAGAAAGCACACAGGTTGCACAGAAGGAAAAAGAGACAATTGAGCAGCAGCAGCAGAATTATGTCAGCAGAAAGCCTCCCTCCCTCTACGGAGAAAGGGCAGGAGGTGCAAATTAGTTCAATTCTGCCCTTTGTGCTTCAATGTGGGACAAGCCCTTGGCTTCACCCTGGCCTCAGAATTAGCAACTGCTGGCTTTGCAGCTCAAAGCTTGAAGGACAAGAAGTACAATGTGTTGCCGCAACTTATTTTTGCCCACTTGAAGTGACAAAGCTACAAACCTCTATAAGGGAGAGGGGCAAATGATCAGGGCTGAGATATTTTTGAATTATGGGGAATGGAAACGTTCTCCTTACCCCACATGGTGTTTTACTTCCTTGTTGGCATTGCAAAAGATCCCCCTTCATATCATTCAGTTTGTCTTCGTGAGACTTCTCCACTAGTTCCTGTCGTTTTTGGATCTGAACTGTACCTTGAAACATAAAATTTTCTTTTTTATCTGACAAGAAAAATGGGGAGTTAGGCAGCTTATTAGTGACACATCTTCTATTCTTTCTTTAGTTTTATCAAGTGAACTATGACCTGGTAGAGCAGATTGAAATGCTCAGCTTTAATAAAAATGAAAGGCTGATATTGATAAAGCAGCAGACTGTAAAGCACCAGTGTACAGATGCAAGAGGAGCATCCATCTCGCAGCCAGTACCAGCTGTTTAACGCCTATTTTGAAAAGAGGGAGGGGAAGCCTATACCACCCCTCTTTGGAACAATGGTTGCACCACCTGGAGAGGAGTGGGAAATGTCGGGGATTGCAGCTGGCCTCAAAACCATCTCCAGCAGTTGCTTGATATTACAGGAGCTCGTGCAGAAACGCCTCAACAAACCGAATAGACAACCTTGTGTCAAAGAAGCAGCAGTCATGGCCAAAGCAGCACTGAGGAAAAATGGAGGGCCAGACAACCTGGTCCCAGGGAAAAGGGCAGGTAAAGGTTATCTTGCCCACAGTAAAAACAAAAACAAGCACATCTGGCAAAGATGGCTAAACTCCATTTACAGCAGCCCACTTCAATTGTGTCTCTTACCTTCACATTTCCAGAAGGACAAAAGCAGATGGATATCAGCATTATTCTAATGGTAAGTATAAGGTTTTCTACCTCCAAACCAAAATCTGGGACTACTAGAAAACAATCAACACTAATGATTGATCTAAGAACAGCTATTCTGCTTCATTCTGAGCTAATTCATTACAAAACCAGAATTTTGCCCATCATCTGGGCCCCTATCTAAAGAAACTTGGAGGATATTTGTGTTTGTCAGCTGGTTTGTTATATGTTAATTACATGACTAGGCATGGAGTGCCAAAGTGTGGTCCATGGCTGATTTACAAAAGGATTTTTCTGCAACACAAAATGCTCCTGTTGCATAGAGTCTGCCTCTGAAGACAGCCCTTTCCCACAAGCTCTGGGCTGGGACTGGAAGAAGTGGACTTCACTGCAGCTAGCTATAAAGAGATTTCTACATCTAACCCTTATTTTGCTTCTGGGGATGGGCAAGCAGTTAGAAATGTTAGATTTTGCACAATTCCTGTGATGAATCATCTCATCACCTGATTGGTCACTGCAGAAACTGCTTACTTTTGCCAATGGATCTCCATGTTCTCCCATAAGAGGCAGTGCCTGGCTGGAGCCCACAACTTGGACGTGGAAGACTGGAATTATAAGTCTCCGTGTGCTAAGCACTACCTAGAACTCTCCTCTTTAGGTCTTTGCTCGTTTAGGAGAAAAGGCTTCTTTCCCAATAGTCCTGATCTTGGATTTTATTTATTCCTGTATAACCCACCTTTCCTGGAGAACTTCCAGACGTCAGCGTATGCCCTACACTCTTCAATTTTGCCCCACAGAACCCACCCTATGAGGCTCTGACCTCAGATCCCCCAGGTAGTAGGAGCCTCGTCCTTTTCAGCCTAAGCTGGGCTGTGTGAAGCTCCTGACAAGGGGTGCTTAGCATTTCTAAAGCCTCAGGCTCCCGTTTTGCCCCTTAAAATACTCCACTGCACTCACCATAGAAATGTCCAAAGCCCATGCTGACCGCAATCACCAAGGCGAGGATAATGCATCGGTTCAGGCCGCTGCTCAGCAGGTGCTTGGCCTGCTTGACTTCCAGGTCGTGAGGTGGCAGACCTTCCTCAGACTCTGAGCTGGAGAGAAGCCTCTTCTTTGCCCGCCGACGCCTCAGGGCGGGGCTGGAGCCATGACTGGTTTCATCACTGCTGGATTCCTCTCCACTTGGCTGCAGTGGAAAAACTGGGCAGCAAATTCAAGCAGTGAACACCACACCACTCTGGGATTCCCAAGCAGCAGCAGTAGGCCTGTCTGGTTTGGGCAGGCCCTTCCACTACACACACAAACACACACACACACACGGGCTCCATGCCACTCTTCAGCCCACCAGCGCCTTCCCTTGTGCTCCAGAGTATGCCACAGGGGTACTTCTATGCTTGCTGGAGCCAGATGTCAAGCAGACCTCTGAAACACTTTGTGCCTGCTTTGCTTTGAGCGCTGTCCCCATGCAGGCTTTCTGGGACTGAATCCTTGGCAAGTCCCATACTGGTCAGTCACATCACATTAGAGCCATTTTATAACCAAAACCTTGGCCTTCAACAGATTGGGTGAGTGTTTGTTTGTTTGTTTGTTTATTTATTTGATTTATATCCCGCCCTTCTCCTGGAAAGGACCCAGGGCGGCATACAAGCAACAAGCAACATTAGAACCATACAAAATACAAATAAATAAATTGAAATTATTATTTTTTTATTCCTTTGAATGCAGCTCATTTTCAAAAAGCAGCTCTTGTGGCAGATGCTGGGTAAATATACCATATTTTTTGGAGTATAAGACACTCTGAAGTATAAGATGTGCCTAAGTGTTGGGGAAGAAAATGAAAAAAAATCACCTCTGCCTCCCAGCAACTTGCGTCCTTGCAGCAAACAGCCAGTTTCAGCTTCAGCACAGCCTGATTAGCACAAGCAGTTGATTGTCAGCCTCCCGGCGATCAACTGTTTCAGTCTGCAGGAATTGCCATAGTCTATTGCCTCCTCTGCATGCCCCATTTTCCGCCCATTCTGAGCAGTGGGAATCAGAATGGGTGGAAAATGAGGCATGTGGAGGCTGAAAATAGGGTGTGCAGGGGCCAAAAATGGGGTGTGGAGGGTGAAAATGGGGCACACGGAGGTGGCTATAGGCAGCCTGAAATAGTTGATGGTAGGGAGGCCAATCCAACTAACAATCAGTTGCTTGTGCTAATCAGGCTGTGCTGCAGCTGAAACTGAAACAGGCTGTTTGCTGCAAGGAGGCAGATTGCTGGGAGGCAGAGGCCAAAGGGTGGAGGCTGATAAATTGGTGGGTAGGGCTACATTCAGTGTATAAGACACACTCAAATTTTCCTCTTTTAGGGGAGGAAAAGTACGTCTTATACTCTGAAAAATATGGGTAGTTCAAAAATCAACTGGTCTTTGGTCCCTATGAATTCCAGAGACCATCGCCACTTGAGGGCATGGCAAGGCCAAACGTTGGGGCCAAAGCAACAGGACCAAAGCTTATTCCAAGGCTTAATATGGTCAGAGAAGCTTCTCACTCTTGCATGAGTGATCAGGTGTGGGGAAACCTGCCCCTGAAAGCTCCTGAATCTGTATCCTGGTTCTGTTCTCTCTGCAAAAGGCTACCAATGACTCCCTTTTGTTGAGGGGAAGGCCCCGGGAAGCGCATCTGTTTCCATCCAAGAAAAGTGTGTTTCATCTTTAAGGGACAGCAGGCCAGCATGAGAAACATCATTATCTACAGTAGTTAAGTCTTCATATTATGTAAAGGATTTCATTAAACATGTCAAAATTGCATGCATGGAAAACATACAAGCACATGGTGAACAGCAAGTCAAAAACCAAAAGCATGAAGCTGACTAAACTTAAGACTTTGGAATGGTACAAGTGTCTCAGTCTTGCAATATGAAGGGGAAATGCATTCTCTTATACTGATCTGTGACTTATGTTAGTCTCTTAACTTGCCCGAGACCATCAACTGCTCTTATGCTTGTCTTTAATGTACGGCTGCTCCAAGAGCCCCGGCTTTTCTTTTTGAAGGCCTTTTCTTCCACCTCCCCCAAGAATTATTTCTTGTAGGGGAGTGGTGGGGAAATGCATCCTCTCTGCTTCAAAAGAATGACAGCATGCCCAGCTCCGGCCATCATGCCAGCTAAGGAGGGGAGAGGCCGGAATCCAGCTGCTTACCCCATCCACTCACCCACAGCAAGACCACCGTCCAAAGCTGCTCCAACCAACTGGCTTTCACATGCAAAACGAAGGAAAAGATTTGTATCCAAGAGGCTGCAGCGAAGGGCCAACCCCAGAGCAGCAGAACTATGGCTGTCTATGGAAGAACCCTGCCTCCTTCGAGCCCTCCCTGTTCAGGCTCCAGGCACTGCCATAGGGCCACAGCTCACGTGCCTGGACTGAGGAGGCCTGGCCAAGAAAGAAGCAGCAGCGGATTATGACTCACACCACTCTTTTCAATTAATTTAGGTGGCTGGCAGTTCATCTGTATCTCCTCCCAGAACAGGTTGAAGAGAAGGAAAAGTTATTCGAATGCCAGAGGTGACTTAAAACACTCAGTTGCCAGGTAAACTGTGATTAAAAGAGGTCATCTATTTTAGAGGTTATAGACCAGAAAGCAAATCTAACCTCAGAGAATCGAGCTTAATCTGAGGTTATGTATTAACTCTACATAACAGCTCTAAAAAAGAGCTTAGAAATACACTTGTATGCTCCATCTTGCTTCCCAATAGAGGTTAAAGAAATTACCAACAACCTTTATTTCAAATGAAATGGATGGGCAAAGGAGCCCCAAGTCCCATAAGAAAGACTCCCCTCTGCCTCTGGGTGTTGTGTGCACAGGCAGCATTCTTTCCCAGAGCTGGCAAAGAGCACGGGGCTGGTTTTTCAGGACAAGGCCTCTCTAGAGCTCATAACCAGATTAACCTAGCTAAGAAGCCCCGAAAAATACCTAGCCCTGCTTAACCGAGAGCAGCATTCCTTATTTGGGGCATATCTTTTGTTGTGTCCAAGTGATTAAACAAGAGAGCCCAAGGGAGTTCTACGCTCTACAATATAATGATATAGAAATAGAGAAAGGAAGGGGGAGGGAGAGAGAGCGAGTGGATTTTTTTTTCTTTTTTAAAGAGTCTTTACAATGGAGAGCCAAAAACATGAGCTATTTCAAATGCTCAAAAGACTTCGGCTGAAAACTAATTTCCTATCCTTAGTCAAAACAACTCAAGGACATACTCAAAGTTGGGAAAAATGTTTGAGCGCTGTTGCCTTCAGGACATTCCGTTTCCACAGAACGCTGCCTGCTTTTAAGAGGCTGAAGAACTCCACATACCTGTTTCTGGCTGGCAAAAGGTATACTGGCTGCTGGAAGAGGAACCCATGTTGAAATTTTCCAATGCCTGATCTTCCTCCTCTCCTGAGGCAGCTTCTTCCTGGCTTCCAACTTCTTCTACCTTCGGCACCTCCAGAGTCACAATGTCTGAATCATCACTTACTGCTCCCACACAGGAAGTCTCATCCAGCAATTTTTCTTTCGCATCCTTGGATATAATATTAAATGAGCAGCATTTTATTATCAACTTGAAAAATTAAATTGATAACTTTTTGCAAGTGCCTTATCAGGCTGTTAACTCAGAATTTACACACCAATGGTCTGGCTTCTATAGCCTGCTCACTGATGTACAACAGTCTTATCATTTGGGAGAGAAAGCTCTGAGCAGATGAGCTTCCGAGGCCCAGCAAGCTGAAGAAAGAACACCTGTATCAGGATTGGGTAAGACATGTTCTCGCCAAGATGGTTCCGCCCCAGGCGACTAATGGACCCTGAGCGGTTCCAGAGGGAGCTTGGGCCAGTGGTTACCTCGACCCACGGCACGACTGAGGACCTGGTGGCTGCCTGGTACGAGGCGGCTACAGGGGCCTTGGACCGTGTCGTGCCTAT
>JAPKID020007383.1:0-10290 GCA_026931265.2 Tropidonophis doriae | reverse complement strand
TACATAACTCCTTAAGAACATAGGCTCATATATATTGTCAACCCAATATAAGGCTGAATATCCTAACAGAACCTGTTCCTCAAATATTCCTAACTTTTCTCAGTGGGGCAGTGGGAAGTAATCTTTCAGAATTTGCTACATATATGTATGTTAATGTTCAATTGATCTTTGATTACTTAATTTAAATTATTTCAAATAAATGAAATAAGATTTACCTACCCACAGATGAATCAGACAGTGTTGCTCATTCTGATGGATTCCCAGCATAGAACTATAATCCATGGGGCTTCTGGCTTTTGGCAATTTCATGACAGCTTCAGCAAGAATTTATCTTAAAAAGCACAAGTTAAAAATGGAGGGAAATGCAATCAACATTGAATGGCCTGTGCAGATTAGACTTAAACTACCTTTGCAATTGACTAATAGTGATTTTGTCAATGCTGATGGTGTTCAAAGTGGTGCTGTGGATATTGTTATTATTTTTATATTGAATAAAAATCAAATAACAATAAATAAATAAATAATAAACTTCTGAGGAAAGAAAAAGAAACAAAAACAAAGCATGTCTGCATAAATGCCTAAATAAATACCTAAAATTCTATATAAGTGTTTCAATAAATTGACGTATTTCCTTTGAACCATTCATTGCTAATCTACACTGATAAGTAATTCAATTGAAAGTTGTTAATAACATCATCTCTGTAGGCCATTGAGGGTTGGAGCCATATATTTATCCTTCCAATGCTGAAGTGTAAGTCTTTTAGCTATAAGTGGAATATAGAAAATCTGTTTAGCTGTCAGTTTCCATATTCAGGTGAAAATATTAAACCTTAACTCAAAGATGACTCAAGACATGTTATAGCTTTCTCCCAAAAAGGAAAAGTTACAGAATACTACACAAACTGTAGTTTAAATAAAGCATGAATCTTGTTGCATCTCTAGCAACGTGACAATGGTAAAGATTGGAAATTTATCGTTTCTATGCTGGATGATGAATTATCGATCCATTGGATCTAGAAGTTTTTACAGATTATTTCATAGGACAAAGTATATTTTAGGGGAAACGTAAAGAAGAGAATAGCTGTAATTGTGCCTCGTGTAGTCAGTACCATTCTGAAAGGTTTGTCCCCCTTCCCCCTCCCACGCTGCTATGCTAGAAAGTGCTAGAAAGTTTCTGAAAGGAAAAAAAATAGTGCCATTCCTGGGGTAGATTATTAGGGAGTCTTCCCTGTACATCAGGGGTCCCCAACCCCCGGGCCGCGGACCAGTGCCGGTCTGTGCCTTGATAGTAACTGGGCCAGAGTGAGCCTCGGGTTTCACGTGACCGCCGAATGCGCTCGTGGCCCAAATGACTCAACTCACCCGCTGGAGACTCCCACCGATCCACATAATTTTTTTTACATGAAACCCATCCCTGGTGCCAAAAAGGTTGGGGACCCCTGCTGTACATCATCAGAATCAAGGCCACCCCCAGGGACTCCACTCCCCCGGCTAAAGGTTACATTGTAATGGTTTTGACATTGCTGCAGTTTTGTCATACAGTTTTGCTGAACATAAATGACAACCATTTAATATAGTTGCCTCACTTGAATGTAATAAAGTAGACTTTTCTGGAAATACATTAATTTTTCCGCCTTGAACTGAGCTCAGTTATTTTTTCCCCCCTCAGCTATTCTGTTATCAATCAGGATTCCGGACTTGTACTGGTCATTTTCTGTTAACAGCAAAATGGCTTATAGTTTCCCAGATGCATGACTGTATGTTTTGTTTACTGGCATCTGAACAATGTCAAATGATGTATTCTCAGGTTAAATAATTTTTCTTAATATCTTCCTCCTCCTCTCATATAATGTGAAGTTCTTTATCCAATTCTTTAGCCAAGAAAGATCTCAGAATAATTTACAGAATCAAAATTAAGATAATCCCTCTTTTCAGCACAGTCGAAAAGGTGTTCAACAGTGTTCAACAATTCCCCCAAAATAGCCTTATGGAACTACAGAAGGTTATCTCTGTCTCATCTAAAGGTTTGTGTTTCCAAATAGCCACCTTATTGTTTGCCATACTAACATTAGTTATTGCTTCTACTGCACATAATGATGGGTTTGGTAATGATGGGAAATATAGATATTGACTTCCCTCCATTACGTATAATATCATACCTAGGCCTGAGGAGTGTAATGAATATAATTGATTTGTAATAAATGTAGAGTATATTCATAGAATTATACAGGTGAAGCTGTCTATCAATTCCAATACCATACAAACCAGAATCACCTCATAAGTATCCCAGAATCATTCTATAGAGGAGATGGCTGGCATAAAAACTTAATAAATTAATCAATAAAAAGCAAGACTGTCAGTGCACTGACTCAGATTATATGAGAGGCAGCCATAGATTTGTACCAGAGTTCTGATTGCCTTTTGATGCCTTTTATTCCATCAAACCAAGTAGAAAAGAGATCAATTCTGACTTTACACACTTCTTTTTGGACTATTTACCCGTTTTTCCCATTAGATCAAACGGAGCGAAGTGCTTTCAGATGGGGAAACCATTTCTCAAGATAATATCACAGATCCTTCCACTGATGCAAGAATTCTGTTTGTGTAAAAAGGAATGTTTGCCACATGGAAAACTAAGCAGAATAGGTGATTTATGTCTTACATGCCCTGTCAAACAGTTTAAACTCTACCCATTTTGGAGAATAACATCTCCCAAATTCTTCTTTCAATGAATTGGATCCTTGCCAACTAAACATGATGGGATCAAATGATATCACCATTACTAGTTAGGAATGTAACTTGACTCAATCTTAACCCATTGTTAAATAAGTTGGCCGCTGTTGCCTTGCTGCAATCAAGACCATATTGTGCTAAAGACAAAGCCTGTAGTTCTTACATATTTGCTCCAGAAGGCTCTGGTAGGTAAGCTAAATTAGGTAGTAAGTTGTAGTGAATAAAAGATGGCTGCACATCCATTTCCAGTTTGAATCAAAGAGAAATTTCTTTACAACTCCATATTTTGAGATCTTGAACCTGAATAAAACCCATCAAAATATTCATACTAGAGCAAAATGTATTGGGATCTTTTCCAAGCTTTTCTTATTTTGTATCTAATTATTCTGGGTACTTTAGAAGATACAGAGGAAAATATTTCCTAAATTACTAGGTTAGGACTGGGGAGATCCAGTTTTGAGTCATAGAAACTCTGGAAAATTTAGGCTCAAGTCACTCAACTCTCGTTTGCCTTGCAGGTAAGTAATTTGCAGTTAAAATGCTCAGAGTAGAATTGAACACTGGAATGAAATCTTAGTTTATACTCTGAAACTAAAATAAACCCATATAGGATGTAATCAAAAATAAATGTGTTCATACCAGCAGATGGGATTTCTATTATTCATATCCCTATCTCCATGTTTCCAACATATTGCTCTATGACTCTGCTTTATCTGTTTTGTTTTCATGATGCAAAGATACTCTGAGTATGAATAAATAAGACCCTGAAATATACCAATCTCTTTCCTCCAAATTTGTCAGTTTAGCATTCCTAAAATAACTGGCTTCAAGTAGATGTTGGGAATAGAAGTTGGCATGATGGAAATGAATAAAATATTTTGCCCAATTGGTTCATATTCTATGTTCCAGCTCATCAATTTATTTGAAATGTAGTTTCCAGATCTCTGCACAACTAACACTCCTTGTACACCATCGTATTCCTTTAATAGTCCTCAGGGTAACACACTCAATGGCTATGTAGCTAGCACATTCCTTGAATCTCTTTGCGTGCATCTCCAAAGGTTTCATGTTCTAGCTGCTAGTACAATAACCTGACCAACTTGCTCTGATGTTATGCAACTCTGTGTAAAATTTAGGGGTCATTTGCCAAGTCCTTCATGGATTGATTTTTGCCAATCCCTGCTAACAACTCCATTTTTCAGGTTCAGCATATATGAACATTTGGCACCATTCATAACATATTCAAGTCGATCACTTCTTAATCTATTATCACTAATGGCATAAAATTGGAACATCGGCCAATTTTCTTAATCATTTTGTACTTGAAGAAAGGGCTGAGGCTTGCCTCATCTCTGCTTTTATCTTACTTGCCTGTTACTCACTTGATCAGGATACAGTTTGAAAAAACAAGTTCGGTATAACGCAAATCAGCAGCAAAGGAAAGAGGCTGAGCAAAAGCAGCAGGTTTTACATCCTGTTTTGTGTGGCTGTTGTTTAATGTTTTAACATCTTTAGATCCTTTAGAGGCAATTATGGCTGCCAGACAGCTCAATCCTCTTTAAAAAATTTGTAGAATGAAATAAGAGAGTTTCATACAATGGTTCAAGGAGGTAGACAAAGGAAGGTGCCTTAGTATTTATTTGTGTATGATTTTCAGATGTACATCTTAATTGTATCTCCAGGTTTTGAGTATTACAGCTCATTTTATAATATTTTTGCCTGATGATCCACATGTTTGGGGTGCCTTCAAGTCAGTGTGAACTGCTGGCAACTGCCTGGATAACCCGTTGCATTTGTGTGTGTGTGGGGGGGGGCAGCAAGATTTTGAAAGCAGTTTGCCAAAGTCTTCTTTCTAGTGCTGATAGAGAGTAACTGGCCCAAGATCATCCCCAAACATTATTCAGGGGATTAAAATAGTTTAAACTGTATTATTAAATTAATGTGCCATTTTTATTCTGACAGCTCAAAGGGGTACACATGGCAGATCCCCCCCTCCATTTTACCTTATAAAGACAATACTGTGAGGTTGGCTAATCTGACAAATAATCCTAAAACATCCACTGAATTCCGTGGATGAATTGAAACTTAAGTTCAGACAGCCCCTGTCCTAATGTAACATTATTTCCATATTGTAAGATTTGGGTGCATTATTTTCAGCTAGCAATATTTTTTTTAATTCCATAAAACTCTTACTAGCAACAACAACAATCGCTTAATAGTGATACTCAAAGAGGCCTAAGTAGTACAGATCAAACAACCTTCAAGAACTTCATCATATTAAAATGGAGCTGAATCTGTCAAGAAAGACATGTTGCAGAATGGTTTTCCTGGGACTTGGCAAATATGCCACAGTTGTTCCAAACTTCAGATCTCTAGTAAACAATATCAACAACACAGCATATTGCTGTATTCTAATGACAGTAATTTACCTGAATTATAAATGGACTTCCTATCATTTTCTAATGAATAAAGTCATGGAACTCTAGGAGCAGATCTAGATCATTGTTCTAAATCTAGATCATTATAGCTATTGACAGCATCTATGAACCTTGAACGTTCTTAAATAATGCTAGAGAGGTTGCAGCCGGTTGGGATAAATCAGGCTGTGGGAAATTAAAAACACATCCCAGAAGAAGACAGTGGCACACCACTTCCACATTGTTTCTAAGAAAACTACAAACATTGAGTTTAATTTGAGGTAATCTTTACCTACCTTTACCTACCTACATTAAGGTGTTGTTGGGAAAAATAATCAAGTTCCAATGCTCCTTACACATAATTTGCTCATCATTGCCCTCAAGTGGAAAACTCAAGCACCTGTGTCCACTGTTCAAATTCAAACCACCTCTGTTATAACATGCTTATTTGGGAATCTTTGCCTTTATCATAATAAATGAATAAATGTTTATGGGTAATACTACTCTGCTGATATAAGAAAAGTTAGCTGTGATGATAGGACTGATTTTTGAATGGACCTTAAATCTGAGAATTATGGATGTGGAATATGAGAATTACAGAATATGATACTTAGCTAGAAAATCATGACGAACAACACACTTCATACATCCAGATCAATATGCATAATACCATCAACCCAACCTGCTGAGTGATAGAATCCAAATATGCTACAGAGTTCAATTTTATCCTCCCACCTCTCATTTTCTTTATTTTCTGTTTTACTACTTCGGATGTTGTGGGATTCCCATCTCCCTGTTGCATAAAATGAAATATTTTAACAACCTTCATAGATTGATCACAGAAGAAATACTTGGCTGAATAAGGTTTACTTGTCTATCAAGGTGCCTGGAACTGGAAAGTGAAAGGATTATATCCCAGATCTTAACCGAAGGATGACAGGAATTATTTGGTCTACATTTATTCCTGTTACAGGAAAGTAGAAGAGGGAAAACGATCTATTTTTTCTGGTTAGGAAAAAAATGTGTTTATAAAAATCAATTCATCTATAAATGTCCCAGGCAAATATTCACGGACTGTCTGCAGACAAATTGCTCCTTTTCAGACATTAAATGCAATCCTAAAACAGATCTTTTTTATATTGTTGCTTGTTGTTTTTAATGTTGTATGCCTCCGCAAGTCTACATGGAGTTGGGCATTCTTGTACTTGACAAATAAATAAAATATGTAATTCTGTACTGCTTGCAAATTGCTTGGTGTTGTTTCCCTGTTGATAAATAATTTTAGTATGACAATTAAGATATACACTATCTAGCATTAAATGTTTAAATACAGGTTTAGGCAATGATGATATAGAATGATGATCAGATAACTTGCAACATGTATCCTGATCTGTACAAAATCACTGAAATAAGCTGCTTTAGACTAGAGAAGTAAAAAAAATAAAATATTATCTCAAAAGACATGACTGTTCACTCATGGGTCAATCAATCCTTCCAAAAGGGAAACAATACTTTCATCCTACATTTTTACAAAGCCTGCCATTTTGCTAGGCCTGATTGGTTCACAGATTTTGACAAGTTTAACCAGGAATTAAATAATACTAAACTAAGCATAAAAACATAGCATAAAAAAACAACAACAACCCACAAGCATAAGAACATATGGGATGAATCCTACATCCTGCAAATACAGTAGCCATAGAGCCATCTAGATATTTTCATCTGTTCATCTTTACTGTCCAATATATATGAGTAAGTACTGTTCACACCAAGTCTGATCAACATGTCTGTGTAATTCACATACTCCTGGCTTGTAGAAAACCCAACAATTTAAATTTCTAAGTAAGTACCAATGAGATCAGAAAGGTCTTTACCAATCTCTGAAATCAATGTTCAGCTATTTGCAGAAATAAAGGAAAGGAAAGCAGCTCTCTTATCAACCTTTATAGATGTGTTCCCTGTAAAACTGATAATTCAGAGGAAAGAGCTCCTCCACCAAAGCAAGCTGTTATGCAGAAGGCTTATTTCTAGCTGCCATTATATGAAAGACCATCAGAAATGCTCCAAAGAAGCATAACTGGGCAAAATTTTATAAGTCTTTGAGCCTAATTAAGTGGATTCATTCAATTAAGCAATCAATTTATATGGTTTCCTATCTCAAATTCAAAATGTTTGGCAGCTAAACACAATTTAAAACGCCATAAAGCACATAACAGTAAAAAAAAATCAACACACATAATCAGCTTAATCATTGGTGCATTTGGGGGCAGGGATTTGGGTCTGATTTGGGGGAGCTAGGATAATTAAAAAAGCAAAGCTTTGCAAACTAAATGGGTGCCTGTTTTACTGCTGTATAAACACAGTTTATAACCATTACATTTTAACTACATCTTTAAGTTACTATGAGATTTAATGATAGGTTGTGAGAGCAAATATTTTGCAACTACCAAGCAAGGGCACTTGGCAGAATGTTACATACACCACCACCCCTCAGGATGTTATCAGGAGTGGGTGCTCATATAGAACTGGGGAATTTAAATTTGTACTTTATGCCTTCTTTCCAAATACCAGAAAAAACATGGCCCTCTACAGCAAACTAAGATCTCTTCAAAATGACAAAATTTGCCTCATGACATGATGACGCAAGCTCTGACACATACATACTTGCCAGAAGTATTATATTATATATGACACATGTTTTTCCACTGCCCCCCTCTTGCAGCCTTGCATAACAATATTTTTTTAAAATTTTTTTAAATTTATTTTATTAGATTTATATCCCGCCCCATCTCCACATGGGACTCGGGCGGCGCACAAGGAAATAATTTAAAAGCAAATACATAGAAATATAAATATAAAATTTGCGATCCTTCAAGCTAAAAATCTTGCGCTAAAATCCCATTTTTAAAACAAATTCCCTAAAAATTCCCTAAAAATATAGTATTTTCCCACTCATCACATAAGCTCAAACACACACATTTTTCCTTTTCCACTGCATTCAAATTTAAAGAGAGGAACAAGTAACTTGGAAAAATTATCCATGAAATATGCAAGTAGAAAAATTGAATGGACAATATATCTGAATTTCCTCTGTTCTTTCTAACACTCTCTCAACAGCAAGACTCATTCTTATCAGTGATAGATATGACCTACTACTCTGAACCAACTACTATGAACTACTAAATTTGTGAGTTGTTAGGGGAAAATCACCTTCACCCTTTCCTACTTAGCAAAGATTCCAGGCTTCACTGTCTTTTTATTCTTTTGCTCTCCCCTCTCTCCAAAGTTACCAAAACTCTTATAGGAAAAGTTCCTTCTTGGCTTCTTTTCCTAAGATTTAATTAAAGCACAGGAAGTCAAGGATGTGTCAGACTGCTGGAAAGATGATTGCATGATGAAAAACGTGCCAGTCACATAATTCTCAGCGATCCCTTCATACATTGGCATATGCCAATTACTGGATAACTACATGTTCTACACTGGCAATACCTTAGGTTGTGTAGAGTGACTTCATGAAGAATAAGTTGCTCCTTCTAAAAAAATGTTGAAAGAACCTTTTTCTGCAGAATGGTTTCAGTACTAAGCTGTTCTCAAGCATTAACTAACAGAAGAGATGATATCTTGATATTCTTACGATAGTAGGAATCAGTGAACTGTTGCAAATACTATTGCTCAGTATAGGCCAAATATATTCCCAGATTATGTAAGCATTGATCACTGCTTATTGCTCAGAAATACAGTCACTTAATTTCATCCATTTATCCTCTTGCTCCTAGTTTTATCAATTCACTCTGTTTTGTGTTGCTTCTAGTTTTATTTATTATCTTTACTATAGCAAATTCTCATTGCTGCAGTCAAACATGTTTTCCTTATCTTAGCTCAACATTTAGTAATTAAAAATTACTAAATTACTAAGACAGAGAAACATAATATTTTTTTTAAGTATTAACATATAAAAAATGCATCCAAGAAAATCAGGAACTTGAATTTCTATTTGTTCCTTGCTTGAATTTGCAAGACCCTGAAATCAAATGCCTATCATTCAGATTCAGAACTGAAAACGTTCTCTGTATACAAGGTTTCATTAACATGGCAAAGTTGGGAAGAACACGATGTCATCTCTTGCTGGCTTTGAGAATAGTCAAGGCATTTATTTGATCTGCATTTTCTGGCAATAAAACAGATATATTTCAAACATTTGATGCAGTAATTTCTACTTTATAAAAGCATATGGTTAGAATGGATTGTTTATTCTTTTAAAACACTACAAACGTCCCTTTTTTTAAGGGAAATCTGCCCTCTTCCATCAAACTACAGCATATGGCTTTTTTCACTGCCTTGAGAAAGATACAACTGTTCACTATGCTGCCATTTTTTAGAGCCCAAGTTTCTCTAGCAAAAACACATTGTTAGAAGTAAAATAATTAATGCACCATCCTAAGGTTGAGGAATCATTCAGAAAGGGGAGAGCAAAGGGAGAGATCTGTAGAAGGTTATAACAATGACATGTAGTCATATGCACACCATACAGGTGGCCCTCAACTTAAAACAGTTCGTTTAGTGACCATTCAAAGTTACAATGGCACTGCAAAAAGTGACTTATGACCATATTTTACACTTATGACCGTTGCAGCACTCCCATGGTCACATGATCAAAATTCAAGTGCTTGGCAACTGATTCATATGTGTGACCGTTGCAGTGTCCTGGGGTCATGAGATCACCTTTTGTGAATTTCTTACAAGCAAAATCAATGGGGATGCCAGATTCACTTAACTACCGTGTTACTAATTTAATAACTTTGACAAGAAAGGTCATAAAATAGGACAAAGCTCACTTAGAATAGAATAACAGAGTTGGAAGGGACCTTGGAGGTATTCTAGTTTAACCCCCTGCTTAGGCAGGAAACCGTACACCACATAACAAATGTCTCATGTAAGAACAGAAATTTTGGGCTCAATTGTGGTCGTAAGTCAAGGACTACCTCTATGCCATAATTCTATTCCAAACATCTATGGTAGTGTCTAGTACAGTGTTTCTCAACCTCGGCCACTTGAAGATGTCCAAACTCCCAGAATTCCCCATTTGCTGGCTGGGGAATTCTGGGAGTTGTAGTCCAGACATCTTCAAGTGGCCAAGGTT
>JAPKID020007382.1:0-10290 GCA_026931265.2 Tropidonophis doriae | reverse complement strand
CATGATAGCAGTGTTCCAATATCTCAGAGGGTGCCACAAAGAAGAGGGAGTCAAACTATTCTCCAAGGCACCTGGGGTCAGGACAAGAAGCAATGGGTGGAAACTAATCAAGGAGAGAAGCAACTCAAAACTGAGAAGAAATTTCCTGACAGTGAGAACAATTAATCAGTGGAACAGAAGTTGTGAATGCCCCAAAACTGCAAGTCTTTAAGAAGATGTTGGATAGCCATTTGTCTGTCTGAATAGGGTGTTTTGGATCATTCCTGGAAACTCTGGAACTCTGAAACCAATGAGGTTCAGTTGACCTTAGGTAGCATAGGCTGCTGTCCTTCAGCTTGTGTTAATTGCTCATCGTGGTTTAAAAAATGTCAATATTTTATTTTAGCAGGCTAACAGAATAACAGAGTTGAAAGGTGCTTTGGAGGTCTTCTAGTCTAATCCATTGCTCAAGCAGGAAACACTATACCATTTTAGGGCAAATGGTTGCCCAATCTCTTCTTAAAAACCTCCAGTGTTGAAGCACCCACAACTTCTGGAGGCAAGTCATCTCCCTGGTTAACTATTCTAACTGTCAGGAAATGTCTCCTTGCTTCTCTCCTTGATTTAGTTTCCATCCATTGCTTCTTGTCCTGCTTGCAGATACTTTGGACCAGGGATCCCCAACCCCCGGGCCATGGACCGGTGTTGGTCTGTGACTTAATAGTAACTGGGCTGGAGTGAGTGGCGGAGAGAGTAGCTCAACTCATAGGAAAGTGTAGCAAACGCTCCGCTATCCTGGAGGCTGGCCAGGTCGCTCCCTGGGGGCAGGACGGGGGGCAATGGCCTGCATTGAGTCGGGTTTGGGGCACCACCCAGCCCTGCTTGGGGGGGAAGGGGCTGCCAGGCCCTCCTGCCCGGGACACAGTCCGTCCTTCCCTTCCTCAGCCAAGGATCCTTCACCTGGGACCCCTGGCCGGTTGCACGCAAGGCACCCTCCCCGGGTCACGTTCCCACAAGATGCGGGTTCCCGTCTTGGGTTCCACGTGACCACCAAATGCGTGTGCAGCCCACATGACTCGACTCATCCGCTGGAGAGTCCCACCGGTCCGTGGAATTTTTTTTACATAAAACCAGTCCCTGGTGCCAAAAAGGTTGGGGACGCCTGCTTTGGAGAATAGGTTGACCTCCTCTTCTTATGGCGGCCCCTTAGATTTTATTTTTTAGATTTTATTTTTTGTGCCTTTCGAGTTAGCAACTGCTTGGACAAATAGAATTACCCAGGAAAGTCCTGCAGGGTTGCTGGTTTTATATTTGGAAGTAGTTTGCCTTTGCCTTTGCCTAAAGTGGATTAGAACCAGGGGTGGGCTGCTGGGGGTTCGCAGGAATTCAGGAGAACCTCTAGCTAAGATTCTGTGTAGTTCGGAGAGCCCCCAAATCCCATGCTTGGCTGGCCCCGTCCAGCCTCGCCCACCTCCCAGGAGTCCCCACGTGGCCCATTTTGGATCCAAGTAAATGCAGGGTGTGCATGGAGGCTCAGGGATGCCAAAAAATGTGCCTACTGGAAGTTTGGGAAGGATGGAAAGGGCCTGTTTCACCCTCCTGGAGGCTCAAGAAAAGCCTCCAGAGCCCAGGGAGGGCAAAAGTGCTCCCAATTGGTGCAGGAGGTCAACTAGTTTAGTTAGTTTAGTTTAGTTTATTGGTTTTTTAAATTTAAAAATCATGCTTTATGCCAGCCCGGCTTGCTGAAAGAGAAAGGTTTTGAGAGCACGACGAAAGGTGCGTAAGTCAGGGATAGTTCTTAATTCCGGGGGCCATTCGTTCCAGAGGACAGGGGATCCCATGGAGAAGGCTCTCCCCCTGGGTGTCGCCAGTGGACATTGTTCAGCCGATGGCACCATGAGGAGACCCTCTCTGTGGGAGCGTACGGGCCAGTGGGAGGCTCTCGGTGGCAGAAGGCTATCTCATAAGTACCCAGGTCCTAAGCCTTGGAGAGCTTTAAAGATGGTAACCAACACCTTGAATCGCACCCAAAAAATCACTGGAAGCCAGTGCAGCTTGCGCAGGAATGGTGTTACATGGTAGCATCACGTCGCCCCCATAGTTACCCATGCGGCCGCATTCTAACCAGTTGAAGCCTCCGGGTGCTCTTCAAGGGGAGTCCCATGTAGAGAGCATTGCAGTAGTCTAGATGGGAAGAGACAAGGGGGTGAGTGACTGTGAGTAGGGCATCCCAATCTAGGATGGGACGCAACTGGGCCATGCCCACTATGGCCACGCCCACCCATCAACAGGGCAGAGAACCCCTTGCTAAAATATTTGAAGGTCACCCCTGATTAGAACTCATGGTCTCCAGGTTTCTAGCCTGATGCCTCAAACCACAACTCCAAACTGGCTTTCAGGATATCTCTAGGGTCTGCCTATAAATAAGATACAAGTTCTGATTGTACCATCATGCCCTCTATCTGGACGGTCTTGATTTTAATTTGTGCCTCCTTGCTGCTCCCCTTTCTAAAAGTTTCCAGGCTGCATTTTCCTCTGTCATTTTTCAGGGGCGCTGGAAAAAAAAGAGAGATCCGGTCAGTCTGAGAACAAAACAGAATACCCGAGGCTGCAAAACCAAAATGTAATAACAGTACTGGAAAACATTTTATCTGGTAATCTGCAGTGGTGGGATTCAATTTTTTTTTACCACCGTTCTGTGGGCGTGGCTTGACGGGCGTGGAACAGCTTGGTGAGTGTGAAAGAGGAAGGATACTGCAAAGTCCCCATTCCCTCCTAAGCGCTCCATGGCTTAGGACCTAGGTATTTACGAGATTGCCTTCTGCCACCGAGAGCCTCCCCCCGGCCAGTACGCTCCCATAGAGAGGGTCTCCTCATGGTGCCCTAAACAATATTGACTGGTGGCACCCAGGGGGAGAGCCTTCTCCGTGGAAGCCCCTGTCCTCTGGAACGAATAGCCACCAGAGTTAAGGACTATCCCTGACTTACGCACCTTCCGCCGTGCTCTCAAAAGCATTTTTTTCCAACAAGCCAGGCTGGCATAAAACATGATTTTTTAATTACAATTTTTTATTAATTTTAATCAGGGTCGGCTGGGTTTTTTCATTTTTAGGCCAAATTGTTTAATATGTCTTTTAAAAACTTTTAAAACTTTTATATATTTATTTTACTTTGGCCAATAAAACCTAAACCTAAACCTCCCAATCAGCTGGGACTCGTGATGCAGAGAATAGAGGGGGGCCTTGGCCAATCAAACGTGGTATTTACCGGTTCTCTGGACTACCTAAAATTTCTGCTCCCGGTTCTCCAGAACTGGTCAGAACCTGCTAAATACCACCGCTGGTCATCTGTATAAACCCACAAGTTTTACCATCACTTATCAAATGAATATTTTATAAAGTACCTATTGTAGTGGTGGGTTCCGGATTCTGGATGGTGCAAGCTTGTGTCGTACTTACCTGCAATGCTTCCAGAAGGCTGCTTGCCGGAGCATGGCACAGGCACTGTACATGCTGCGCGTGTGCATGGAAACGCTTAAGATTTAAAAGTATGGTAAGGAGTGAGAGCACGTTGATGTGCCCTCCAGAGCTCCATACGGTGCTCCGGGCTGGTATCGGGGCGTACCGCCTGAAACCCACCCCTGACCTATTGTGAGTAGATATGGTGCCACATTCATATGTGTGCTCTTTTACACAGGTGCTGATCTTGGCTTAGAGTGAAAACATAAAGACAATATTGACAGTATAACTCAAAATACTTCAGATGTTGGCTCCGATGATTTTTCCTAATATAATATACTCAACTGCAATTCCAGTGTTCATTTTGATATGTACAATAATGTTCCTATGGAAACCAGAACTTCCAGCTCTTTCTGTGACTTGGGCAGCTGTTACAGAAACCTCCCTCCTCCTGTTTTCCTCCTCTCTGACGTATAAGATTGATGTCAACCAGGAAACATGGCCAGATGAGCTAATACTACTTTATTGTAAAGCTACCTTAACACAGGGGTGAAATTCAGCAGGTTCTGACAGGTTCTGGAGAACTGCTAGTGGACATTTTGAGTAGTTCAGAGAACTGGTAGAGGAAATTTTGAGTAGTTCGGGGAACCGGTAGAGGAAATTTAGAATAGTTCGGAGAACCACTAGTGGAAATTTTGAGTAGTTCGGAGAACCAGCAAATGCCATCTCTGGCTGGCATGGTGTGGGATTGGAGATTTTGCAGTATCCTTCCTTTGCCATGGCCACCAAGCCACACCATGCCCACCAAGCCACGCCCACAGAAAGGGTAGTAAAAAAAAATTGAATTTCACAACTGCATTAACAGAATCTTACAAGTTTGAAAGTAGAATTCTTTCCCCCATCCCCCACTCCCGCCATCATTTTTACAGTCCAATAATTTAGCGAGGGCTCCTCCTGAGTCTCTTGCTGTACCCATTATATAGTTGTGGGCTACACATCCTCTTATCTGACCATTCCCTGGGCAGAAACCCTTTGTCTGGTCTCCTAGCTCTTTCCCACATATTATCCCATTAGTATAGGCAGAAGAATGACTTGCTGCAGTGACTTTAAATGGTAATTGAGTTTTAATTACCTCAGCTTTTTTCACCTATGTTCAGCAATCAAATGTGGTTGGATTGTACCAGCCTTTTGATACCAATCCTTCCTCTCCAGGGAAGGATGATAGGACTTTAGCATAAGACATACAGTAGAAGCATATTATATCTCGAGATCTTTCAACTTTATGAAAACCTAGAATTCAAGTTCTACTTTTGAGAAAAGTTTGATCCACATGGGCCACAGGTTCCTGAAGTAACCTGCTTTAGTTTTGAAAATTACAACAGTAAACATTCTGAAAATGTTCAAAAGATTTTCTAAAATTCCTTCAGACTGCTATGGATCCCAGTTTTATCTCTGTTTGTTTGTGTGCATGTAGGAAAAAACAGAGGGACGCGGTGGCTCAGTGGCTAAGACACTGATGTTGTTGATCAGAAAGGTCGGCAATTCAGCAGTTCGAATCTTTAGCGCTGCATAATGGAGTGAGCTGATCAGGATTGAACTCCTGACAGTGGGAAGAATTAGTTCCCATTCCTTGTCCCAGCTTCTGCCAATCTAGCAGTTTGAAAGCAGGTAAAAATGCAAGTATAAAAATGGGGACCACCTTTGGTGGGAAGGGAACAGCGTTCTGTGTGCCTTTGGCGTTGAGTCATGCCAGCGCTGGCTCTTCGGCTTTGAAACAGAGATGAGCATCGCCCCCCTAGAGTCAGGAACGACTAGCACATATGTGCAAGGGGAAATTTTATCTTTACCTTTAGGGAAAACAGAACAATAGGAAACCACTTCCTATTGAAGCTTGGTGGGTTTTGGTCCAGCCAAGTTGGATTAAAACTCTATAAAAAAACAACAACACAAGGTACTGCCTTAAGTTCCTATTAATGTATGATTTCATTTGCAAAAAATGAAATAGGACAGTAAGACAGG
The DNA here is from genome assembly GCA_026931265.2 of Tropidonophis doriae. Lineage (NCBI taxonomy): Eukaryota > Metazoa > Chordata > Lepidosauria > Squamata > Natricidae > Tropidonophis > Tropidonophis doriae. The sequence continues at coordinate 4,834 of JAPKID020007382.1, read as the reverse complement.
ATGTGCATCTGAGATGAGGAAGGGTTAGTATGACTGTATATTTTGGACCATAGTCAATCTAGGTCATGGGAATGCTTAGACTTCTGTCTGAATCATTACAGCATGTCTCAGAGAGACATCGTAACTCACTGGTAAGAACATGTTTTGTATGCAAGGAGACCAAGTTTATATCTTCATATAGGAAATAGGGCACAGAAAGAGAAGGTTGCTTAAGACATCAGAACTGGTTTTTCCAACAGCCTTCCATACGCTATTGGCCTGCAAGTCAAATTATCATGGGCAACGCTTGGGAATGGTTGATGATACTCAGGAATGGTTTGCAAATTCATACTCCTGTGGTAGTTCCGAAGGCAAGAACATACAGGATGAAGGAAAGTTTGAAACAACTAGTACTGGTCGAGATTGATAGAAATATTTGTCTACATTTGTGTTTCTCAAACTCAACAACTTTTGGGTGTGTGGACTTCAGCTCCCAGAATTCCCCAGTCAACATGCTTGAATCTTATCTCATTTGGTGAATTAGATGAGACATAGGAAATTGAGTTAGTCTTATTGCTGAAAAATACATAATTTTGTGTTCTGACATATCTTTACTTGGCCCAAACCCAAAGTGCCTTCTAAGAACAATTTCAGAATGAACAAGGTCATGTTGCACTCAGAACGATTCAGCTTTCTTGTGGTTAAATTGAAAATTTTCATTTGGACAGCCCTTATTCTTCCGTGAAGCTGATATTTCTTCCTCTCTCAAATATAACAGTGTATATTCTTCATGGAAAATTTCTGAGTCTAGTGGCAGAATCTTATTTCAAAAAATGAACCATGAAGCAAGGGATAGAGGGGGGAAAAAACCTTTAGCCAAATTGAAAACTCATTTCAAAATAGAATCAAATAATGTAACAAAATGTTGTAGGACATCTTCAGGAGTGGTTTGGACTGGTTCACCTGAACCAGTAGTAAAAAAATGCTGGTATTTCCAATGATCAGCTGCGATGCACAATTTATATTAGCTAGAATCATCAGATTTCCTGCTTTCTAGCTAATCTAAATCTTGTGGCATAGCAGATACCCTCCCACTCGCTATTCTATTTACCTTTGCAGACTCGGAAGGCTTCAAAATGTTCTTTTTTTAGCAGTGCGCTGGAGCATCTCAGGCGCACATGCACACAAAGCACATGCTTGGTAGCAGACTCACTGAACTGGTAGCAGATTTTGGAGGATTTCACCCACTGGTCATCTTATCTATATTTTTTTTTGTAAGTTGGGGTGGCCTTCAGCTCTAGGGCACGTGGGAAAAACACAGTTAGAGCATCCTCCATAAATAAACAGTCAACCTGAAAATATCTCTAGTGGCAGAGAGATTGCCACACTGCTTAGTTGAGTGCCAAACTGTTCATACCATTCAACACTTTCTTAGCATGATCAAGTCCGATGTGTGTCAATGTTCCATTTTAATATCATTCTAACACTTGCCTGACTTTTACTATAAATAGCAATGCTGGTGTAAAGTCATTCGGGGGCCACTTCAATAAGTGCAAAATCCTACGGAAAGAGATGCATGGGAGGAAATGTATAAATGAGAGCATTATTGTCAATTTGTTAAGTGGCTCAGCGGCTAAGACACCGAGCTTGTTGATCGGAAGGCCAGCAGGTCGGGAGTTAGAATCTCTAGTGCCTTGTAACAGAATGAGCTCCCATTACTTGTCCCAGCTTCTGCCAACCTAGCAGCTCGAAAGCATATAAAAATGCCAGTAGAAATATAGGGACCACCTTTGGTGGGAAGGGAACAGCGTTCTGTATGCCTTTGGCATTTCATCATGCCAGTCACATGACCACGGAGACGTCTTCGGACAGAGAATCTATGTAGCTCAGGGTTGAACTGTGGAGTCCTTGGGGTTCTCTAAGCTTGGTTGTTTGCTTGCAAATGTTTCATTGCCCAACTAGTAAATAGGTCTCTTGAAAATTCATGAAATCTACTGATGTAGATTTGAAGTGTTTAAAATGCCAGTAAGAGAAAGGTAACCCAAGATCAAATCCCTATTCAGTGGTGCTGTGGTGGAATATAGCCTGGATTCCCTGGAGGGAAGGGTTGCTTCCTGGAGGAACAAGAGGCAGCAAACTTTAGATAGTTTGGTTGGGAGGAAGAATGTTAAGGTAGCTCCTCCATAGAAGTTCTTAGAGTATATATTATAGAATACAATTTTCCAAAGCTTCTTCTCTGATAAAATTGTACTGCAAACTAGGGCATACAAACCTTTGCCAGACCAATTCTCGAATACAGCTCGTCTGCCTTGAATCCACACTGCATATTGGACATTAATATAATTGAGTCAGGAACGACTAGCACATATGTGCGAGGGAACCTTTACCTTAATACAATGGAGTGGATCCAGAGGTATTTCACAAGAAGAGTGCTTCACTCCTCTGCTCACAATAGAACCCCTTATGCCACCAGGCTTGAAATTTGGGGCTTAGACAACCTAGAACTACACCGCCTACAGTCTGACTTAAGCATAGTACACAAAATTGTCTGCTGCAATGTCCTACTTGTCAACGACTACTTCAGCTTCAACAGCAATAATACACAGGCAAACAATCGATACAAACTCAAGGTAAACCATTCCAATCTCGATTGCAGAAAATATGACTTCAGCAACAGACTGGTGAACACCTGGAATGCTCTACCTGACTCCGTTGTTACATCCCCAAACCTTCACAGCTTCAACCTTAAATTGTCTACCGTTGACCTCATCTCATTCCTAAGAGGTCCATAAAGGAGGCGTGCATAAGCCCACCAGCACGCCTACCGTCCCTGTCCTACTGTCCCCATTTATTTGTGCTCATTTTCTTTGTTCATGTCTATGTTTATACTTATGCCTGCTATCCTGTACATGTTTGGCAAACCAAATAAATATCTTTAATGAGGCAGGTAAAGTTGAGCTTTAGTTTCTGTCCGTAGGTGTAGAACAATAAAGGAAAGTGCTTAGAAGAAACGCAGCATGTCTTTCTTGGCTTTTTAGAGCCTGACAGATGGAACTTACTGGGTGTCTTTCTTTTTGTCATTCTTTGCCTAACCTACACTTCACACATTTGTTCTTAAGAATGGAAGTGGAGTGTGTGGGAGGATGGACTCTTTCGGGCTTTTTGACCTCCTTCGAAAAACTGCAAACTCTTAGGTGTAACAAATAAACAAAATACTTGGTGACAGCACTGTGGAAATCTATTTAATTTTACTTTATAAAAGAACTGGGCTTCTACTGATTGCTCTGACACAATAGCCTGCACTTAATAGACCAATTTGGTCTTGTTCTATTTCCGATGCTAAGTACATGAATACTGAGAAGGTCAGGTTTGAAGGTCACATTCCTAGGAACTCTCTAGGTGGCCTTGAGTCCCTTTCAACTTATCTCAGGAATCAGAGCTGAAGAAGCGTCTTGGGTGAGAAGTGAAATGTCTTCAAAGAAAAAACAAGGAAGTCCAGTTGCGTCTTGAAAAAGCACCTTTGACACCATTTCAGGGATCCAGTTATATTAAGGTGATCAGATTTTACCATTGCTCAAGCGGGACACCATTGATGGGGGAAGGGGGCTCCTGGTCAGCCACTCTCAGTGCATCATGGTGGTGGCCGCGGCAGCGCAAAGTTCAGGGCTGTGCGGGCTCCGGTTGCAGCCCCACCATGCACAGCTATTCTTCTCCTCCGCCTGCTGCCTGCCTGGCTGCTCGCTCACTCCTCCCTTGCCGGCTCTCCCTTTCTGCCTGCCTGCCTGCCAGCGCGCTCTGGCTGCCGCTTCCTGCCCATGACCTGCACCGCTTCCCTGGCCGCAGGCTGCCTCTGAGCATGTGCAGAGCGCCCGCCACCCCCCCCCCCCCCGCCGCTGCCCCAGGCAAAAATCGTGACTTTTCTTAAACTCCGCGGGACACATTGATGAAAAGTGGGACTGTCCCGCCAAAAGCGGGACATCTGATCACCTTAAGTTATATTTCTTCCTCCCAGAAAACAGAAATCCAATTTCTGATAGGACATTTATTGTTTAATCAGCAATGGGACATGTTGCTTCCTTTTGTTTTTCTTGATAACTTTTTCCTTTTGTTTCCCTTTGTTCCCTCACTATCCTGGGGGTCTGGTGTGTATCACTGTGCAGATTGACTAAGAGTTTGATCATGCAAATCCCTTTTCAAATGCATCTTCAGATTTAGGAGAACTAATTGTCATTGTCTGGGAAAGAGGAGAGGAGTAAAAGGAAAAAGCTTTTCTAACAGCTGAATTAGTCAGTCCATAGATAGCTTCCTCTTCACTGCTGACGGAAATGAAATATACTGGGTTTTAATATAATAACAGTAGTATGGCGGTGGCTGCCAGAACCAGCTTGTCTGCACTTGAATAAGACGAAGACTTTAAATCAGCAAAAACTCATTTTCCCTTGTTCAGGCCAATGACGAAGGCTGACTACAGAGGGTTGATAAAAATCAAATACTTTGACTGCAAATGTAGAACAAATCACCCATGAATGCATATTGCAATGAACCTCTGGTATCTTCCCAGATTCCACTTCAGTACAGATATAGGAGCACCTTCATACCAAATGCAGAATTAAAAACATATCTCTTTATTTAATATTTATATAAAGAGAGTAGGGTAGGGTAGGGTACTGTGGTGGGTTTCAAAAAATTTAGAACCTCTTCTGTAGCTGTGGCCTGCTTTGTGGGAGTGGCTTGCTGGCCATGTGACCGATTGGGAGTGGCTTGGCAGTCATGTGACTGGTGGGCATGGCCAACTTGTAAAATGTGTTGAAACTCACTTAACAACGCTCTTGCTTAGCAACCAAAATGTTGGCTC
>JAPKID020007380.1:0-10291 GCA_026931265.2 Tropidonophis doriae | reverse complement strand
CCTGAACTACTTGGGTCAGGTCCATGGCCGTCATGGAAGCCATGAACTCCCGAGCTACCACGGATGATTCGCCCACCACTTGAAGACTTGCAGTGTTGGGGCATTCACAACTTCCGGAGGCAAGCTGTTCCACTGATTAATCTGGAGGCAAGCTGTTCCACTGATTAAAGGCAAGCTGTTCCACTGATTATGCATGGATGCAAGGATCAATCATGAAATGCAAGGATGCAAGGATCAATCATGAAATTCAGCTTGGAAGTTTATGCTCTTACAGTTGCCTCAAAGGACAATTTGGAGAACAGCCATTGAAAGGATTGGATAGTGGGGAAGGACTCTTCATTCCCCTCCGCTCCATCTGCATGTGATTACCAGTAAAGCTCTAGACACCAAGAACAGGTCCTGAGTTGGTTGTGCAATGGAAATGGCTTCTGGAGTCTCATTTTGAGTTGTATGGGACAGAGAACCTCTGGAAAGATTATGGCGACTTGCCACTGGGAAAAAGGGAATGAAAAGAGACACTGAGAATCCTCCAAAAAGAATGAATCTCTTCCCTGCCCCCTGAATTGTGTTCTTGTACTGGAAACAAGTTAGAAGACGCTCTGGACTTGAGGCTGGGAAGCATCAGTTTATGCTTGGGCAGCCCTAGTGGGCTATGATCTAGTCCTGTCTTAGGCAGGACTAGATGACTTTGGACCAGTTTCAGCCCTAGGAAGCAGGCAAGGGCAAACAACTTCCAAAATCTTACCAAGAAGACTGCAGGGGCTAAGCCAAGTGTTGCCAAGAGTCAACACTGACTTGAAGGCACCCTCCCCACCCCCCAAAGTATTATGATCTTTAAAAAAAACTTATTTATTATACTGAATTACTTAGGTAAACTAGCCAGCCTGTATGTGTTACAGCCTATCAGTGGAATGTCTTTTTCCATGTAAAAACTGTTCAACCCAGAAGGCCAAGCCACTTAGCACAACAATGTTTTCTAATCAGTTTCAGATATTCCATACCCATTTTTGCATGTAATGCAACTCTCAAAAATCACAAGTAGAGAAAATTATCCATCCATTTTCTGAAAATGTCATGTCTCTTCACTAAATGCTACCCTGAGAAATTACAGCAAGTGGATGTCAAAAGATATTAATTCTGTCCTTTCACCTTGTGAAATACCGTGTCTGCGAAGAACTCCTTGCATGTTTTCCTATTACTTGCTTCTTAGCTTAGGAATTTTTGTATTCAATACCATTTTTTTATTTTTTGTATGTATTAGATAACATATATAAGTATAAACATGATTTTGGGTACATGAAATGGATATGAATAAAAAGAAACATCTTTATGTCCTAAAATGGATAGTTTTGCATCTAATGGGCAATCTCACTCATGAAATGATCTATGCAACAAGAGAGAGAACAGATAGGTTGCCAATGACTGTCACAACATCAATGTTCCACATATGAACAATGGACATGACCTTGAATAAAATGGAATGGTCTTATCTGGGTCTTTTAATAACATCCAAAGATTGCCCAGTCGCCTCCTTCTTCCTTATACTCACCAGGAAAGAAAGCTTTGAGGTATAGCAGCTCTTTCGTCCTGTTAATTGAATGAAGATGGGAAATTTGGTGACTCTCACCCATCCCATCTTCTGGGCCTCAAGTGAGACACCCCCTCGCACTTCCCAAAATGTAGGTATTGTTGTCTGTGCTGAAGTTGTTTTGTCTATCTTGGGAAAGGCAGTGAATGAAACAGAGCATACAAAGAAGCAATCCTTTTTCCAACAGGCAGGTTGGATGAGGATGAAAATAAAGATGAGGATAATGATAAATGTATTAAACATGTATGCCGCCCAACTTCAACATGTTTGGGTGACTCACAATAATGAAAGGAATTACCATAAAATCAATAAACCATAAAAAAGATAAAGGTAAGTTCTTAATGTAAAAATAAGATGATTTATATTCTTGAGGATGCAGTGGGTGTTGGGGAACAGATGTTCTCTTGCCTGCTTGCTTGCTAAGGCGTTTGGTGATCTGCTGGCACAGGCATATAAAACATTCATCATCTTTTTCTGCAAAATGTTCAGAGAGTTTTCTTCAGTCCCAGTTTCATAAATCACATGATTACTGTCCCACCATGCTATTTTTTTCCTGCTGCCCCTTAGGGCTACTAATTCTTGTAACCCTACTTTTAATTTTAGCCAGAGTGTCTTCAAATTCCAGCGCCAAGCTGTGCTGATTCTTGTGGAATGCAATGAAATGCACTTTCTAGAAAAGGGAAACCTTGTCACTAGTGTACCCTAGGAGAGTCAGAAACAGAGGTCACATTCCCATAAACTCTCATTTAGCCAGGATTTCCTTTAACTTCTCCCCTCACACAGAGTTTCTTATATTCAATATAAGCTTCTTATATTCTTATATTCTTCTTATATACGGCTTCTTATATTCAACTTACCATATTTTTGGAGTATAAGACGCACCGGAGTGTAAGATGCACCAAGACATTGAAGAGGCAATTTAAAAAAAAAAGTTTTTGCACTCTGCATTCCTCCCCAAAACAGCCCATTTTTTGCAAAAACGGGCCCGTTTTTCATCAAAAAAAGGGCATGCATAGCCTTTAGAGGCTTATAGAGTGCTGCTGGAGGGGGGGGGTGAGCAAAAAGCCAGCCTTTTTTTGCCCATTTTTGCCCTTCCCAGCCCCCAGAGGAGCACTCTGGAAGCCTCCTAAAAGCTATGCACAGCCATTTTTATGAAGGGGGTGGGACTTCGCGAAGCCAAAATGTTGCATTCAGTTTATAAGACGCACCCAGATTTTCACCCTCTTTTTTGAGGGAAAAAGATGCATCTTATATTCTGGAAAATACGGTAATGGAGCAAATAATTTTTGCTAGCTGAATGATAGTTTGCTTTTAGGACCTGACTGCTGGGTTGATGAAGGGTTCTCTTGCAACGGTAACCCAAGTTAAGGTTTAAAAGTGGAGGGTAGGTTTCTAAGGGAAGCAAGTTTCCAGCCAGGCCTGAAAAAGAGGGAAGCAAGAATCGGTTCTGTACAGATGGGTGTGGCAAAGGACAGGCTATGCAATGTATGAGGGAGATTCTATTTTTAGGGAGCGAGAAAAGTAACCATGTTGCAAGATTTCCGTGATTATTAGCCCTCTTCCATTTGTTATTCAGGTGGCATTTTCCTGTAAGACGTATCTTTCAAGGAATTTTTCGTGGAAATTATCCAATAGATAAAATGAACCATTTTGGATTTTTCCTTCATCCTGAGGAGATTGAATGGATAATGTCCATCATGCTCAAGATGGTGCTATGTGTTCAATCCCTGGTATAAGAATATAGCAACTTTCTTTGGGGGGTGGGGAGTAGTATAAAATGTTATTTGGATTTTGGCAGATGTGTGCCAGGGCTGAATTTCAGTAGTAAGATGAGGCCCAGATGAGCATTCAATTGAATGGAATGTAAATTTAAACTAAATTAAAATGACACCAAATTGATTACATTCTGTCTAATCAAATGCACTGTTAGAATTTCTTCTACTTGGGGAAGTACTCTTTTTTTTATGGGGGATGGTTTGTGTCACAATAAAATTTCTAGCACATTTGGACGGTGCCTTTTTAGAGAACTAAATATGCCCATTTTTTCCGTGCAAAGTTTATTCTTGTCTTTTTTTTTCATACCAAATGATGGAGATTGCTAGCTAGATCTGTACTGCATTGAAAGGAAATGAATAACTTGCTTGCTAAAATTTGGTGTGATATTTATAAAAATACATATTTGCCTACATGAAACATTATCCTGCAATGCTATCTCTTTGGTATTTGACTCGGCTTTCTCCACGATGGGAGAAAATATTATAAACCTGATTTCCTTTCTGTCTTATCTTTATGAATCTTATTACATTTGCTGCTAAAGGATTGTGTTCTCTATAGTGGATTTTGCTAGAATGGAAATAGTTTGATCTCTTGATGTTTTTGTTCCCCACTATCCAACACACCAAAGTCAGGCAAACCTTTTAAGCAGGATTTTTTTTTTATTGTGGTCCAATATTTCTTGCTACCAAATCTTGATCCAACTGAATGTTTAATTGTGACTTATCTGATACTGTACTGGTTCTGCAATTTATACTATAATTCAAATCTGGACATTTGTGGCAATTCTTTTAAATATATCAATGTATGCTATGTGATGAATCACCATCAAAGCCATGGATATTTATTTCATATCGTGGGAAAGCTAATAATTGGTTTCAATTACCAAGATGTGCGAGGAAGAGCATATATAAAATCAGTGTGATTCCTATAATACAGCAACATACAGTTATGTATTAAGATGTAGATGTTGATGCTAGAAATTCATTTTACTGTGGAAACTTTTGCAATAGATGAATAAGCTCATAATTACATGCATTAAAATGGATTTCTGCAACTTGGACCCTTCATTGTGTTGACCTTGTTACTTGGTAATGCTGGAACAACAACCCAACAACCTTTGCAAGTAATAGGGTGGGGAAGGATGTGCTATATGTTTTCAGTGACAGATAGTAGACTTTACAGCAAAAGCTTTATTAATCTTGTTACACTTTTTGTTTTGTACTTTATTTTTGTATTTTTAAAATGCAGATATTTTCTTAGAGCTGTGATGGCGAACCTAAGGCACGCGTGCTCAAAGTGGCACACAGAGCCATGTCACCTGGCACACCAAGCATCACCCATTCCTCTTCCAGGTTTCTGTTGTGCCTGCATGCACAATGATCAGTTGGCCTTCGTGCCTGCAGCAATTCCAGAAACTGGAAGAGCTGGTCTTCCATTTTCCAGCATTAACATGCACACCGGCCAATTGATTGTCACCTGTACATGCACACCAGTAACAGGAAGTCTAGCTGGCCAGTGGGCACGTGCCTGCTGGAAACTAGAAGTGCATTTTCAGGGGCACGCATGCCCCCTGGACAGCTCCTCTTCTGAGTCATGGCCCAGATGAGCAAGCGTGTATGCTTCTATTTTGGCACTTGGTGCCAAAAAGATTTGCCATCACTGTCATAAACTATGAATACTTCTCTCCTGAGGTGAGGATGGCCTCATTGCTTCTAAGGTTCTGAAGGTAGCTCAAGACCTTGTTATGCCAGCAAGCCTGGAGAGACCCCCCAGGAGATGGGTAAACTAGTGAGGGGGCTCCACTATTATTACCACTTCTTGTCTATTACTCTTGTTTCAGCTGTTTTTTTAAATGTTTAATACTTATCAATGATAATGATTCTAGATATTTATTGTTTTAGCTTTGTTGTATGCTACCCAGTGAGCTTGCTTGTGACTGTACAAATTATATAAATAAATACTTTAAAAAAATACCTGGGATTACTTTGCTTTAATGAAATGATACTTTAATGAAATGTTGAGCAGAGTGCTCCTTAAAAGCAAAAATATGAAGTGCTCCCCTGCAATGAGACAAGAATGGAGGCTTAGTTGCCCTTGTGGAAGATGGCTGCTATTCTTACGCTGGGCAAAGGCAACTCACTTCCTTTGAGAGAAGGTTTTGCTGATTGAAGGAGCTCAGTCTCACCTTGATAATTTAGGGGGCAGAGAGTGAAGTACTTAGGTGCAGCATGCTGCCTTAGACCCACTTCACGCTTCTGGAACATATAATTTAGTTTTTATTCTTTTAAAAATACTTTAGGATTTTACTTGTAATATATGCTACTGAATTGTGAGATGCCCAGAGGCAACAAAGCTGTGATGAAACAGACCAACGCCAGTAAAATGTCAGTATTCCAGATAGCATCCACAATTAAATTAGAATCCAAGGCAACGTGCTGCTCAAAGTTCCAATTTATGAAGAGAGCCCTGCTGGCACATCTGGAGGAAAACCCAAATCTGAAGCTTCTTACGTTTCCCCCCCAAGTTAAAGTTCATGATCTTGCCCCCACACCCACAAGTCCATCACATGGTCCAATCTTCCACTGCCATGCTGGCAGTTCCACCCATCCAGTCCTGGTCAGGTGCAGAGGTACCAAGACAAAAGGATGACCTTGGCAATCTAGAAAGAAATTTAATTGTGGCTACATAACAGTCTACTCCGTACTTTCCCAACTATAGAAACAGCATAGTAGAATAGAAGTGTGGCAGGCCAAAGATCCAAAACGAACATGGCTGCAGGCCTGACATCAAGGATCCCCAAACAGCTACTATATGGTGAGTTGTCTCAAGGAATGTGATTGCACAGGGTACAAAAGAAGTGATACAAAGACATGCTGAAAGCCCCTCTCAAGTCCCTGGATACCTCCTCCTGGGAAACCCTGGCACAAGACCGATCAACATGGCGCACGCTAAGCCACCAAGGCTGCCAGACATCTGAAGACAGAAGGACAACCATAGCACAAGAGAAGCGAGCACTCCGCAAAGCCAGAGCTGCAAATGCTGCAATACTGGTATCCATACATGTCTGCCCGACATGTGGCAGAACATTCTGTTCCTGTATAGGCCTTACCAGCCACCTGCGGACACACTGGGGACAGCCCAAATCCTCTTCGAAAACAATAGACGAACATCATGTTTCTGAATTGTGAGCTGCCCAGTCGTTTGCTGAGAGAGGGGCTATAGAAATCAAATAAGTAAATAAAGAGAGCGCTTCAATTCAACTAACAGAGTAGGGCACTAGTAGCTAGCCAAACACAAATCAAACCAGATATAGTCCGACAGCTTGTGTTTGAGACCTGAGAGCCACATGATGAAGAGAGGTCCTATTACAGTGATGGCACTGTAATTGGCTCGCATGCCATAAGTGGGGGGAGCGCAGAGCAGTTGTGCATGGGCGTGCCGCACTCATTAATACAATGTGCAATCTCCTCAGTGCGCATGCATGCACTAAAGGCAGATCTCCCATTTTTTGCATGCTCTTTTTGCTCTCCTCAGGCTCCAGAGGCTTTTTAGGAGCCTGGGGAGGGCGAAGACAGCCTCCCCTGTCCCCCCTCCTGAGGCCCTCCGGAGGCTTCAGCTACCTTCAGGAGGCTTCCCTGAAGCCTCCGAGCACTCAAAATGATGCGCCAACGAAACCAGAAGTGACATCCAATTTGCTTGGAGCGTCATTTTGAGTGGTCCGGAGGCTTAAGGGAAGCCTCCTGAAGATTGCTGAAGCCTCCGGACCACTCAAAATGAAGCTCCAATCAAATCGGACATTACTTCTGTTTTGTCAGAGCATCATTTGGTGTGCTCAGAGGCTTCAGGGAAGCTCATGAAGCCTCCGGAGGGCCTCTGGGGGATGGGGGCACGGGGAGGCTCTTTTCGCCCTCCTCAGGCTACTTTAAAGCCTCTGGAGCCTGGGGAGGGTGAAAAAAGCATGCAAAAAGAGTGAATTCAGCTGGCCAGCACACACATGCATGCTGGCCAGCTGACAGGGTATCGCCTTGCATGCCCTGACAAATGGCTCCGTGTGCCACCTGTGGCTTGCATGCCATAGGTTCGCCATCACGGTCCTATTACTTGCTCCAGTTCCCACCAACCTGATAGTTTGAAAGCATGCAAATGTGAGTAGATTAATAGTTAGCACTTTGGTAAGAAGGTTACTGCATTTTTCATATTTTCATGATGGTAGAAACATCTCTCAGACAACACAGGGTCCCTCAGCCGAGAATCAGAAATGAGGATTCCTCACCTTGAGCTGGTCATAACAAAATAGGGGAAACTTTAAAACCTTTGAACTAAATGATCATTCCAGATTTTGCCATATGTTCATTTCTTAGTCTTGCTTTATAAAAAGCTTTGTGGGTGGATGAGAATATTTTGGGGCAATAGGCCATTTTGCATTCCTCCTTTTCTTTATGCAGGCATAACAGTGTCTCAGTTTAGCTTCATCTACAGAAATTATTTCAGATCCCCAATGACTGTTGATTCATTCTTTCTTTTATTCCTTCAGATTTAATTAAGCTTGTCAGTCTTCAAATCACAAAACTAGGTATTTGAGATTTGTTGGAAACATTCAAGATGTTTTTTGATGCCTTTCAAAATTGCACATCAGTTGAAAATGATGGTTACACACAATGGGGAGCTAACTATTGAATATTTTTGAGATAATCATGGCTCAGTTCAGATTCTTCTCTCTGATATTAATACCCTGACACAATTCTGTTAGCATACATTACTTAAATATTTTTTATAAGGATTTCTCTTGAATTGGAATCTGGTGGTCCCGAATATTATAAACATTTCCTAATGATGTACTACAATTATAATTCAAAATGACAAGAATAAAGTGAGTTATTTTTAAATGTCCATACAATGGAAATAGATTTCATCACATTGCTAACAATTATCCCTGCAAAAAAAAAACATTAAAGAAAACACACACACACACACACACACACAGTGCTGTGCAACTCTCAATCTAAGAAACCTATAGGCTCGTGATAGCGAACCTATGGCACGGGTGCCACAGGTGGCATGCAAAGCCATTTCTGAGGGCACGTGAGGCGTTGCCCTGTCAGCTCCAGCACACCTGAGCATTCTGGCCAGCTGATTTTTGGCCTTGATTTTTGGCTAATTTTTGCCCTCCTGAAGCCTCCTGAAGCCTTTTCTGAGGCAGAAAAATGGCCCAATGGGTAACCTGTAAGTCCATTCCTAAACTTTCAGCTTGCGTGTTGGGCCTTTTTTTGCCCTCCCCAGGCTCGAAAAAAGCCGTGTGCACATGCACGGGACAGCAGGGGGCATCACACATGCATGCTCAGGGGACATGGCATGGGACACATTAAATTATGGGGGTGGGCACATGAGCGCGCACAATAGCACGAGTGTGTATGCTTTTGGCACCCGAGGCGAAAAAGGTTTGCCATCACTGCTATAGGCACAACTTTTGCTGCAATAATTGATTTTATATTAACTGCAGCAGAAGTGTACTTTGAGAATTTGTAACTTGAACATTTTTAGCAACAAAAACTAGCTAATGTCAGAGATGTCAAATCCAAGAGGTACTTCAATTAAAACATTCTATAAAAATAATATGTTTATCCTAAAGTCTGTTGTTTAAGTTTTTCTTCTCATTGCTGGATAACAGAGCCAGTTGGTACTCTGCTTTCTTAATTTCCAAAGACCTACTCTACTTGTTTCTCTCTACATTTTTTCCCTTTTTATTGTCTTAGTATAACTCTTGATTCAATATGTTATTTCAACACAATGATATTTATATAGTATACTTAAACCCTTTACACTTTAATATTTAGGAACCTGGGGAAAGGAAAGGGGAAAAATGGATATTCTGTTAATATTAGTTACAGTTTAGGATATTAATGTTACAAGCATTATGTTTATTTGGCTTTTTAATTTAAATTCAAATATAACATTAGAAAAGAGAAGGAAGAATATATATCAAGGTATTAGTTGCGTAGTAAAGGTTATGAAAGGGATGCGGCAGCTCAGTGGCTAAGACACTGAGCTTGTTGATCAAAAAGGTCGGCTGTTCAGCGGTTCAAATCCCTAACACCGCATAACGGAATGAGCTCCTGTTACTTGTCCCAACTTCTGCCAAACTAGCAGTCTGAAAGCACATAAAATGCAAGTAGAAAAATAGGAACCACCTTTGGTATGAAGGTAACACTGTTCCCTGAGCCTTCGGTGTTGAGTCAGGCCGGCCACATGACCACGGATATGTCTTTGGACAGTGCTGGCTCTTCGGCTTTGAAATGGAGATGAGCACCACCCCCTAGAGTTGGGAACAACTAGCACATATGTGTGAGGGAAACCTTTACCTTTAAAGATTATGAGGCCTTACACTACATTGCTTGATACTGACATCGCCATCATGTTGTTACTTGGTGTGTGCGTTTATATATAATAATAAAAAGAAAAGAGAAGTTCTTTCACTCTACGCTCAACACTCCTTCAAGTCTAGCCTGTTCCTCTTTCATTGCTTTCTGCAAAGCGAGCATTAGTTTCAGCTACATTTGGTAAGATCATAAACAAGCGATTGCCAGTAATATATATTGTTAATTTACATCATTTGGATTCACTTGAATCCAGCCCTCTTCTTTAAAAAAAAAATGCATGAATTTCTTTGGCCTTCATGTTTTCTGCAGCCATGGCTTCTGCTGATTGTATGGTTGCTGACCATGGAAAGGGAATTTGTGCCCAGAAAAATAGGAATCACAGGTTTTGAGGTGATTACTGAAAGTAAGAAAGGATTTGGATGGTACTTTGATACTTCCAATCAGAGGTGGTTATTCAGCAGGTTCTGATCAATTCTGGAGAACCGGTAGCAGAAATTTTGAGTAGTAAATACCACCTCTGGCTGGCCCCGCCCGCATCTATTCTCTGCCT
>JAPKID020007379.1:0-10291 GCA_026931265.2 Tropidonophis doriae | reverse complement strand
CCCATTTGCCCCGGGCATAGAGTGTAAACGCCCATGTGTCCAACAGGAGTCCCAAAGTCTGGTAAAAAGATGAAATTCTTCGGGCCGTCTGCCCCACAATCCAGATCACAAGAGACTGTCAGTTCTTCCGGGCCCCAGAGGGCCAATGGGCCGCACGAGGCCTCAGGGGGTCCTTTTAGGCCACAAACGGTCCAGTCCTCACCGGGCCCCATGTTCTTCCGGGCCCCAAACGGTGCCTGGGCCACAGGAGTCTGGGCCAAGTCCGCCCAAGGTCTTACAGGCCACCCTGGGCCAAATACGCCTCTTCCAGCCCCAAAGGGCCACATCAGGCCCGATCATACAGGCCCCAAGCTCTTCCAGGCCCCCTCAGGCAGTACCAGTCAGTTCCAGGCCCCATTGGGCC
Organism: Tropidonophis doriae; assembly: GCA_026931265.2. Taxonomy (NCBI): domain Eukaryota; kingdom Metazoa; phylum Chordata; class Lepidosauria; order Squamata; family Natricidae; genus Tropidonophis; species Tropidonophis doriae. Next base: position 9,888 of record JAPKID020007379.1, on the reverse strand, counting down.
AAACAAATCGCAGGCTCCTTCAGGCCACCCAGGCCCTGGAACCCACGATGGACAAAGCTCCCATGATTTTAAAACCTCCGCGGCGTTTCTCTTGCTGGGCGAGCCCCCCAGCCGACAGCCCAGGCCTCCCGACATATCACCCGGGTCTCCCAACATTTCGCCAGCCGCTCCGCCGGCCGGCCTCATACCGGCCCGATAAATCCCTCTCCTAACCGGCTGGGCTGGCAGTCCTTCCTTGCTGGGCCGGCAGTCCTTCCTTGCCGGGCATCTCTCCGGCCGGTCAGCTCCTCCAAAAGCTCCAGGGCTCCTCCATCTCCCCAAGGCCGTGCCGATCACGCCGCGCCAGGCCGCGCCAGGCCGCGCCAGGCCGCACCAAACAAGCCGCCCCAGCGCCGCACCCAGGCCGATCTTCCTCTCCATGCTCTGGAACCGCCGCACCCCCGAAGTGCCTAAAAATCACCTCGGGAGGCGGCGGAAGCCAGTTAAGCCAAACCCGACCCTCCGAAATAAAATAGGGGGTCGAGGGGCCTCTCCCATGCCCTCTCTAAGGCGCCCCGTCTCCTACCGTCACCAGGGGGCCGCCATTACTCGCGCATGCGCAGTCATCCCGTATTTTTTTGCAATGAAGATTGTTCTATGCATGCGCAGAACCGAAAATCAAGATAGTGCCACTGGCACTAGAAGCAGTTTGGGGACGTGGCAGGCCGAGTTACTACCTACTCAGCCAAACTACTCAGCCAAACTGGGTTAAACCAGTAGGAACCCATCTCTGGTTCTACCCAAAGGATTGGTATAACCAGTATCTTTTGGCAAATTTCCAATGATCCTCCTAATCTTTTGGATTTCTTAGAAATATTGCTTTTTGTTGCTCAAATTTTCCGCTCAAATTATTTATTTATTTATTTTATTAGATTTATAGACCGCCCCCTCTCCCCCATGGGGACTCGGGGCGGTCTATAAATTGGCTAGAAGAAAGCTGCCACCAATTATCTTACTATTTGGTGTGGATCCTTTGGGGGAAATGTGCTTTCTTCAGCTAAACAATCTACAAAAACACTATTTAGACACCCAGAATTGTCCATTTAGTTTTTCCATCATTTGCAATAGATGCAAGAAAAGTTAGATAAATACCCTGTCTATGAAATAATATTGCATTCCTCTCCTCTGTGTATATATAGAGAGATTTGTGTTGCCAATTATCTTGGCATAAATTTTAATGTTTCTTTGTACATTTTAGGTATATGCCACTAGGTATTTTGTTTTTGATTGCTGGAAAGATAATAGAAGTCGAAGACTGGGAGATTTTTCGCAAATTAGGTCTTTATATGGCCACGGTGTTGAGTGGGTACGTTATTCCTCTAACTAATAAAATGTATTTATTTTCTTTTGAATTTAAATAGATAAATCTGGTTTTTCTATAGTTAGGGGAACTTTCATTGTATTGATATTCACTGTGTTTCAGATACATTGAAAACAGAGGTGGGTTTCTGGGAACTGGTAGTGGCGGTGGTGGGAGGCTCCGCCCAACCACCCAAATGTTTCTGTGCATGTGCCCACATGAGTGAACCGGTAGTAAAATAAATTGAAACCCACCACTGATTGAAAATATACTGAATTAAGAATACAACATTTTAAATTCAATTGTTGGTTCTCAGGCAATATATTTAAAAAAAACAGATTGCCTTAGATATGAAAGATAAGAGAAAGCACTTGAATCTGAGTATTGTCATGACTGTTGAATTATTCTTAGGCTGCATGTTCATGGTCTGAAATCCTTATTAGATCAATGTAAAATAGAATATTAATGTGTGTGTTGCACAAGTGGCAAAGAAATGCTGGAAGAATAGAGGATTTCCTAATGCATGTTATTTGAAAATACCTACAAATGTGTTCCAGGAAATTTGCTTAAAGAAGAGATGGGAAGATTGCTTCATTCTTTCTTCTCTGTTCCATATTGCCACTTTTCAGTTATTTTGATAGAACACAAAATGCATCCAGATTGATTTACATGCATTTAATGATTAATTAGTGACTAATTGAAAGTTTTTACTCATATTTAACAACATTCTGCTGAGCTGTATACCTTATGTTATCAAATACGAAAGGGCTAATTTGTGGTCTAGCCTAAACAGCTTTATGAATTTTAGGAAAATCTGCTTCTCTCACTGTTGATAAATTTTGAAACCCATCTACATCTGTTCACTAAGACTCTAATGTTAAATATCACAGTAGTTAATGTATGTTTTCTGTTTCAGACTTGCCATCCATTCTGTGGTCATTCTACCACTAATATATTTAATTATAGTGCGGAAAAATCCATACCAGTTTGCCATAGGTATGGCTCAAGCACTATTGACTGCACTCATGATTTCTTCCAGGTAAAGATAACAATTTCCCCCTTTGTTTACATTTAGCTCTTGGCTAATACAGTATAAATGAACTTACCCATAAATTTATTTCAGACATTCATTTGATATTAATTTAGACTTTAACACATACAAGCTGTATTTTTATTGATGTTACTTTTGGCTTGATCTGACTGTAAAATTAATAAATGCATACATTGGCTTCTTACTGACCTATTTCTTCTTAATGTCTTTATCTTTTCCCCTTGATTTGTGGGATCTAGTTCAGCCACCCTACCCGTAACTTTTCGCTGTGCAGAAGAAAAAAATCACGTTGACAAGAGAATTACTCGATTTGTTTTACCAGTTGGAGCAACAATCAACATGGATGGAACGGCACTGTATGAAGCAGTGGCTGCTGTTTTTATTGCACAGCTTAATGACTTAGAGCTAGACATTGGCCAAATAGTGACCATTAGGTAAGGATTTTATTATATCACTTTTTTATTTATTTATCATAGTAACCATTATCTCTTTTTTTCATCTATAATATTAAGGATCAGAGAATCTTAATGTTGCAAGGGACCTTGAAGGTCATATAGCCTGAGATGAACCGCCTGTAAAATTATGCTTTGCTGCAATTCACTCTCATAATAACAAGACCTGTGGTCACAGTTAAATCGTGGCATGGATTATATTTCAACACTTAACAGTAAAACTCAATTTTGTGCCCAGTGGATTGTCTAAGCAATGAAACCCATTAACTGTATTCATTGCTAATTTACACATTGTGTTGCCAAATTCATCCCTAAGACCTGTTCGCTCACACAGAGAGGACCTCCTCCGGGTATCGTCAGCTAGAGAATGCCGGGGAGAGCCTTCTCTGTGATGGGCCCCACCCTCTGGAATGACCTCCCCTCAGACATACGTGTTACCACTGACCTCAGCCTGTTCCGCCAGAGGTTAAAAACCCATCTCTTTCATCAGGCAGGCCTGGCCTGACCTCACGCTGCCTCAGCTTCTTAGTTTAAAATTTTAATTGGGTGTTTTAAAATATAGGGTTTTAGTGCAGGGTTATATTCTATTTAATTCAATTTTAATTTGTTCTTGTATTTTTGTATGCTTTTATTGGTTCCCTGTACGCCGCCCTGAGTCCCTTCAGGGAGATGGGTGCGGGGTATAAATTTAATAAAATAAATAAATAAATAAATAAATTCAGAGTATCACTGAATTTAACTGTATTACTCAACTAAGATCATCATACGTGGTCACCATATTGCCTTTTATAACTAATTTCAAATATCCTACATTACAAATTGCTTGACCTGATAGAGGGAAGATGCAGAAGAGAAGTTTGTAGCTTTGTGATAGAGCTGTAAGTTGTTGATTTTTCAAGTTGGGGCATTTTCTCTTCTCTGAATATCACAAGGGTGTCAAATTTGCATTGTCACGTAATGTATCGGGATTTCTCCCCCCCCCCCCCTTTGTTAAACTAGGTAGGGGCAGGGATAGCACATGATATATCTGGCCCATAGGCTGCGAGATTGACGCAATATTTTGTCAAGCAAGTTGGCTCAGAGGGCAGTGTAACTAAGCAGAGTAAAACATATCTTCAATGTCAAAATATTTTTATGAAAGAGCAGTAATGAGTCTAATTCCATGTCTGGAGAAGCTAATAAGAAAAGGATCTCAAGATCGGAAGCTTTAAACGAGGAAATAATAACACACACTTTGTAAACCATTTCTTTGAGCAGTTGCCCAGTTAACACTATTAATTCCTACAGCCTTCCTATTTCTTGACATTCTTGTACCACTTACGGCTTTCTTTCCACCACCTAGTGATTACAGCATTCATTTTAAGTTAATATTACCACCCCACTGCCCCATAGACATCTCTAAAATATTCCTTCCACCATTTCCTACTTCAATTTCATCCAATTATTTCATTACTTTTATTTTTTTTATTCCATTTATGCTGTTCAGAAGCACCTTGTTTTGCCCTTTTCATCCACTTCCCAAATAAATTTTCATTTGTATCGAAATCACTACTTTGTCTTTCTAATTGTAGTTGATTACAAAGAAATAAGAATCAGTGATGTGGTAACAGCTGCAAAGCAAGGCAAATGCAGTTTCAGACCCCATCAACAGAAATAGAGTTTACACTGTACCATTTTATGCTCTGTTGGTCAGACCCCACCTCAGTTATTGTGTCTTTTTGATTTGGGATGCAGTGTGACAGCAACAGCCGCCAGCATTGGAGCAGCAGGGGTACCACAGGCAGGCCTTGTTACCATGGTGATTGTACTGAGTGCAGTGGGATTGCCAGCTGAAGATGTTACCCTCATTATTGCTGTGGATTGGCTTCTGTAAGTTCCTACACTTCTTATGCATCTCTTTACATGAAAAAATATAAATGGGCTCATTGCATTGTGTAATCGGTATATTTCTAATGAGTGTTTTCTGTTGGCACCAGTTAAGATATTTCACAACAATGTTAACATTTAGTTGACACTGTGTTACAATATTAACAAGTATTGGACTGAGTATTCATTCCAATGCTCCAGGGTATCCAATAATATTCCCCCTTTTTTTTCTTTTGCATGAACTTGATTATTTGCCTGCAATAGTAGCTAAAATTAACATCGTCTGAAATATTATAAACTTGTTTGGTAATCTCATCTGATGCATTTTTGTTCAGAAGACATATTTTTTCAGCAGGAAGAAAATGACATGATAATTATATACAGAAGGAATGAAATACCAAGCAATTCATTACCTTAGAAAAGATTTTTCATTGTTTCACTTATTACCTTAACTCTATAATCTTTCACCTTGTAAAAAGTAACTCAGTGTGCAGAGTTCAATATCTCTGAATTATATTAAGTATTTAGCATACCTTTGCTAAGTGGAAGCCCCCCCCCCTTTTTTTAAAGGCCCTGCCAATTTGCTGAAGATGTGTCTGCAGAATAAGAAATCAACACTCCAACACTAAGACATTCATTAGATTTTCTGATTTAATGTTTTTCTCTTTCCAAAGGCCAAACACCATTTAATGCAGAAGTAGTATTGCATTTATTAGAACTTGAATTTTTAGCAGTGGTGACTGACATTTCCCTTAGATTGGTCAAAGGTTATGACCAAAGTACTGTATAAGAAAATCAGTGCTTATCAGAAGGCCCTATCAGAATTACCCTATTTTATTCACAAAACACGATGAAAATCCCAGAGGTTATTGTCTTCTACCTGTAGTCTTCCCAGATGCATTCAGCACTTCATCCATCCTTTTCCTTACCCTCTCTCACCCACTTTGCATAGCTATTCCGTATTTTCCTTCCTTTAGTTCAGTGGTCCTAATACTTGCCACTTGGAAATCTCCAATACTACATAAATGATGAAGATGTAGGTATAATTGTAGCCCTTGACCCCAGCATATTTTTTTGTCATTCTGTTGACCCCAAAGCAGATAGCTCTGCAGAAACAGGGAAGCCAATAGATATTAGATTGGACTTCGATGGTCAAGGACATTTGAAATTCCAATGTTGAAAAATGAATTGTTGAGAACCACATGAGACTCCTCAAAATTTATTTGATCTTTGCGTCATGTCTTTAAGTTACAATGTAAGAATTCTAAACTGACATAATTTTGGCAATATTGATAAAGCTGGGGTAAAAATCTTGTTTATATAAATGTTGAACTTATTACCGCCTATACTGACTATCCTAAAAATGTTGTTTTCTAGGGATCGATTCAGAACAATGGTTAATGTTCTTGGCGATGCCTTTGGAACTGGAGTTGTGGAAAAACTCTCCAAAATGGAACTAGAGCAGATGGACACCATCTCTGAAGTTAACATTGTGAATCCTTTTGCTTTGGAAACAGCCGACAGTGAAGAAAAAGAGACAAAGAAATCCTATGTGAATGGAGCTTTTGCTGTTGATAAGTCTGACACCATATCATTCACCCAGACATCACAATTCTGAAATTGATTGACAGAGGACCACATTGGATTAAAGGACATGAGAGACCCTAAGTCGATCCATACCTTGGGATCATTACACTATCGATTCCTCATGCTGTTCTTTGTCTTCTGCCTGTACTCCTACAGGCATACAGAGAAATGAATATATACATACTATATATATATATATCTCACAATTCCCGTTTCCCTCAGCCATTCAGAAACAGAGAATGCAGCCATTCTGTTCCTCCTGTTGTACAGGCTGCCCATACCAGATTTCCCCACAACTGGGAACATGGGCTCTTTCTTCCCAGTCAATTGATGAGAGGCAGCCATTCATGTTCAGAGCTGTGGAGATTTCTTCAAGATGCCCAATACAGAAATATAAGTATATTCTCCAGCCTAGTTATGTTGTCAAGAAAAAAATGTTCCGTCATAGTTGAGAATGAATGCTAGCACTCTTAAGATTCCTCAGCAGCACCTGTCTAAGATTCTGAATTGAAATCTTTTAGCAAGATTCAAAAGATAAATGCATTCCTTTGGGACAGATTGTCTTCAGCTCGTAATTATAACAGCATTTGGTCATTGTGTGCAAATATATGAAAAGGCTAGGTTATAAAAATATGAATCTTTTAAAAAGCTGTGTCGTATTTCTAGATGTCTGCTTACTATGACCATTTCCAGAAGTTGGAACAATGAGCTGGAGACAAGCTACTTATGAGGAATAATAAAACAGTATTTCCAGATGCACAGAATTCCATGCACAGAATTATTTTTTAAAATGATATCCTCACTATTCTTATATTTCAATTGCTACTGAGACATTTCTCTTTAAATTGTTTCTGTGCAGAAATAACTACTCCTGTAGCTAATTAACTATTAAATAGAAAAAGCAGAAGGATAGTTCTGGAGTAAGTGTGAAGTTTTTGAAAATATATGTGTATTTTTAAACCTTGTTGTTGAAATTGGAAATTATTACTTGAGAACTTTATATTTTCATTTCCATTACAAATTATAGCTATGACATAGTGGAACTTCTTAATCCAATCACAACAGCTTTGCAGCAAACTACAGTAAATCCTAATGAAGTAGCTTTCCTAATTTGTCATCTTCTTTTGAAAGCTGTAAGACACAATTTTAGAGCTCTCTGTTTGATAGAGGAGATAAAAGAATGCATTTCATGGGTATAAAAGCAAACTGTAATTTCATATCTTTCCTCCACTTCTGTCCATTCCTTGTGTGTCATTGCAGATGCTATTCTACCGAGGGAGAAGGTGTAATTGAATCCATCCCTAACTTCACAGCTATTCACTGAATGGCTTAGAGAAAGTGTATGTTTTTAAAGTATTGCATTTACTGTGTATGATTCACTGCATGTTGTTTGTTTGCTTCTTTGTTTAATCTTGTAACTGACTCAGAAAGCTTGCAGTACCAAAATACAGGTCTCGTGACCAAGAAGCAGGCTTATGGTGAATTATATACCTGCTTGTCTACCAGCATATACACCTTGACTGGTGAAAGATAAATAGTCACCTTTTATGAAAGTTCATAGTGTAGAGTAATAATGGAGATATATTCTCATATGGACCATTTGAGTGTGATTTTTTAATGAAAACATTCCATACTGTTAAAGAGTTCATCTAGTTAGTGCTTAACACCAATACCTATGGTGCAGTTTTATTCTCCCTTGAAAAACATTATTGCAAAAGATAAACTTTTCTTTGGACATTGCCGGTTAGCTACGTAACACAAACTGAAATTCATAGAAGATAATGATTTTGTAAATAAGCTTGTGCTAATCTGAAAAAAAATGCACTTAATTACTATCAACAAACAACAAATCTGTAGCCTTAGACAGTCTTACACTGTTCTGTTCAATAAATAATCCAGGTACGTGCCAAAGAACACTGAAAATAACTATTCAAATAATCATGTTTTGATAAATTGCACCTTAATTGTGTGAAAGGCATAATACTGTACTGTATGTATTTAAATATAATAAGCTATAAATGAAATGCGCAAAATGCAAACATTGATCCGTTTGTACAAATAAAGGAGTGTACAGTGTAAATCTTGTGCAAAATTATTTTTTAAAAAACATTTGTACAGCTTTGCTATTGCTGGGGGGGGGGATGTTCTTAATAGTATTTTGCCTTTTCATTGCACCCTTCAATACTATAAATGTCCCCTTTCTTTGATTTCAATAAATAGTTTGGTCATCCAGTCTATCCTTGTTCTATGTCTGTATGTAGACTTGTGTATCAGCACTGATGAAGAATGGGACCTTCTGTTCATCTGTGTTAGTTAGGAAAGAAGATAGGAAAACACAACCATTTGGTTCCTGTTGTGCAGTCTGCCCATACCATATTTCCCCACAACTGGGAGCATGGGCTCATTCTTCCCAGTCAGTTATGAGAGACAGCCAGCGTGTTCAGAGTTGTGGAGCTTTCTAGCGACATAGTTTTGTCCCAAAAGCCCTATTAGGAGCTACTCTCAAATAAGTGGCTCCTGGCAACTCCTATGTTAATGGGTTTCAACATTCACCTGTAAGTAACAAAAGTTTACAATTAAGCCAGATGGATTTACTTATATCCTGCCTTTATTCCTTTTTTATAATGACGGTAAACATATGTAATATTTCATCCTATTTTCTTCAAAACAAGTAACCCTGTGAGGTTATTGAGACAAAGTTGATTGACCCAAAGTCACCGAGCCACCTTTCATGGCTAAGGCCTTAACCACTACACCAAAATGGCTTTATATAGTATAACAAACATACATACATTTGGCAGATATTTTTACCTAAAGAAACAGTGGTGAATGAGACCTGAAACTCTTGAAGTACCCTGAAGAGAACTGCTTCAATACTTAGGATGACAGAAGCAATAAACCTATAACAAACAATCCTAAGCAATGGAATCAATTGTGTATACATCCTAAGCCATGATCAGTACATGCTTTACTTCTTTTTACTAATGGAGATCCTGAAGCAACAAACCACAAATATTGGCTCTGTTCTAAAGAAGTATAATATGTGCCCAGTCAAAGGGCTTCATCACTTCTTTCAGCTACCCTTTAGTAATACACTGGACGCTGATCCACCTTGTAGAGCAGAATTGCTGCTACCAATATCAATCCTCCTCTACAAAGTATATGTACCCTCTTTCCCTGATAATAGGACCTCACCAGATAATAAGCCCAATTGAGCGTTTGAGCCCATACACTAAAATGAGCCCTCCCCCAAAATATTGCAACACAGCAGCAGCCATGAGGTGACATCGCTCGCTGCTTCCTGGACCTCAAAAATAATAAGACCCCTCTCAAAATAAAGCTAAGCGCTTATTTCTCTGAGGTCAAAATAAGATCCTGTCTTATTTTTGGGAAAACGTGTGTGTGTGTGTGTGTGTGTGTGTGTGTACCGTATATTCCGGCGTATAAGACGACTTTTGAAACCCAAAAAAATCAACCGAAAATCGGGGGTCGTCTTATACGTCGAGTATACGCGCCCCCCGCTTCTCCGCTATGTTTCTGACTGCCGGCCAGGGAGCTTAGCGCCAGGCGGCAGTCAGACACAGAACGGAGAA
>JAPKID020007378.1:0-10292 GCA_026931265.2 Tropidonophis doriae | reverse complement strand
AGATAATTTGGTCTTTGTATTAAGCCTTGGGAGCGGTCTGCTTCCTCGATATGGATGTCTTCAAGATATTTTATCTTATACCCTATGTGCCCTTTCCCCTATAAAATTGTAAAACTAATAAAACTTTTGAACATAAAAAAGAATGGCTTCATATATAAAGAAAGAGGATGTGCTATCCAAATAGGAGCTCACTTTCTCCTACTCCCTGAATGAAAAGAAGAAAATAAATGCTTAATAAGTAAATATCTGCTGCAATGAATGAGTACATGACCCCAATGTCTACCTAACAGATACTTATTCTCTAACAAATAGACTGAGTTATATGCCCAAAGTTTGTACATAGTTGGTGTTGAAAACTATCTTATCTTAATCCATTTAACCTTCACTTGTGCATTCCTGACTTCTCAACTCTTTGACCACTATTGTGATATTGGAACTTTAGGATGCTATCTTCTTTAGGATTTTCTTTCAGTTTTATGACGCTGGGTTCTAACTCCTTTTCAAACCAGGTTTGGATCCTAATTTCATTTTTGAAATTAGTTTTAAGAAGTGTAGAGAGGTCGTCAATTACAAATTCACTTAATCACATTTTGTCATAATGTATATCCCTACTATAGCATAGAAATGAAAAGAATACTACAGAATATTAAAAAATGGGGCTGTAAACATACAACAGGAGTTGTTTCGGCAACATAGAAACAAGCACTATCTGCATACAGTACTTAAATTCCTTAATTAAAAATAGTTTTCTTCACATTTTGAGCTTAACGTTCTCTGGAAAAAATCTATGACTTTTCTTTCTCCTAATCATTTTTTACAGTCAATCTTTGAATGAAAATCCTTCAAGTATTTCCATGGATATAAAAATAGTTATCCCACCATTCTATAGATTAAATTATGAAGATGAGAGTGTTTCATAACGCTTCATGTAAAAAATAATAGCACTGTATCTCAGAAGTATTAGTAATCTGTTTTATTAATTTCAGTTTCACTTTTTCATTTTTATGAAACACCCAACTGCAAAAGTAAGAGAGTAACATACCATGCTAGCATGAAATAATGTATTACTTTTCCAGGTAACAGTGTGCATTCTCCTTTGTTAAAGGAAATCAAGAGCAATGGCAAATTGAACTTTAAGAATATCTTAAAATGCCTTTTAAGACCTCCTCTCCCCTCCCCAAAGTGAAGGGATCATGGGCAATGTAAAAGGCTTTCTCTGTAATAATCCCGCACTTTGGAACTTCTTAACCCCACCCATTTCGTGCGTTTGAGAAAATATTTAAAGGCATTTTTTTTTCACCAGGTTTCAACCCTAGCTATATTTTATCAAAGTCCATCTTGGGAAAGACATGACTTTTTTTAACAGATGATTTATCAATACTGTTATTCTTATACCTTTAACTTATTTTATTATTGCTTTTATAATTTTTAAATAGTTTTTTAGTTCAGTAGGCTAAACAATATGTAAGTCTATACATTTCTTAATGAATTTGAGAAAGTGAGGTTGATGTTGAACTGAAATGCTGGCCTACACAGATTAGTTCTCTAAAGTCAGTCAGATGACATTTCCTGATTTCTATGCTCCTTTTAATTCGAGTACCAACGTTTGAATCTGGGGTCTTCTGCACATAAAACTTCTTTTTCCTAGTAAACAAATGGTCTTTCTAACAGGCAAATTGGCATGTAGCAAAAATAACTAAGACTAGAAGAATGATAGATCATATTCTATGGGTTGAGTACCATAACTTGGCTTTCCAGTCTTTCAGTTAGCAGCAACATGCTGAAATTATTGGGGTGTGTGTGTTAATCTTTGTGTTTTGAAGACAGAAATTGAATGTGAGGAAAACCACTTCCATTTAATTTAATATCTTTAATCTCATATGAAGCAACCCCAAATCTATCGTCATCATTAACACAACCGAATTTCAGTGTCATGAATTCAAGACATTTTTTCTTTTGCAGCTAAACAAGATACAGTGGCAGCTAAACAAGATACCTTTAATGAAGATATCTTATTGTTGGAATGGAAGAGCTTTGTCTCATTCTTTCATACATAACCTTAATTGTATGGCAGCAATTTTTAAAAAGTGCCACCAGAACTCAACTTTTTTAACTCAAGATTTTTGGTGGCACAAACATTATTTGCTCAAATGGCATATTGAGAATCTATCTGGGCCCATGGCAGGACTGAGAAATAGGATAATTTTAAAAAAAATAGTTAAATTTAAAGCAAAGTCAATCATATATCTAAAATTTCAAGATAATCCAAAACCGGTACATTAAAATGTGTCTATCCCAAAGACACAGGGTAACTTGTATAAGAATCTGAAATTAATGAGTATTGTACATGAGCTTTCAATGACATTCTAAAAGATCTCTTTAAATTATAAAACGGTCTGATCCATATGATGCTATTGTGTGGATATGGCCACAATTCTACTTCTTTTTGATTAGCTCTTCTGTCATACTACAAATCAAGAAATTCCATAGAGGTCAAGAAATCTACTTTTGAAAGCTGTCAAATTCTATTAAAGAGCGCATATGTTATTTTTAATGGTCATTTTTATTTGTTACTTCTTCTGCCATGAAATTAATATTTGTATCAATTGGACAATGCAATTTAACCTCTACCAATAAGTGGTTTCACATGTATAGTATTTCAATTGCCAGCATCTGTAGTTAGCATATCTAATAATAAAAGGAGTTGAAAGTTGTAATCCAATAACACGAAATATATTGAAATGGAGAAGGATAAACCAGAAAATGTAGGTATTTCAAATACTTATGTGAACTAAATGTTTGCATGGGGTATGCCTATGAGAGACCTAATTCAAAGGAGCAACTTTATGGTGGCTGCTAAACAAGATACCTTTAATTAAACTCACTAAATTTGTGAGTTGGTGCAACCCAATTCTGATCCTGGAAATCATATATAGATATAAATCATATATTCTTCTCTTATGCATTTTCCTCAATAACCAGTACTCTGAAAGCAGCATCAAAAGGTTCAATCTTGAAGAAAGAAACACCTAGTTGTGAGTAAAGTATTTTGCAGACTGATAGTTTTACTAGGAAGCACACAACTGTCTATTAGGGCTAGTCCAAGTGGTTAAAGGCAAGACTGACTCCATCTCCAGGGTGACAGATGTGGAATTTCAAAACTACATGTATGACCAACTAAATAATCAAGCTTCACAATTCTGAGAGCTGAAGTCCCAGCTAAATGATTGTGCTTCACAATTCTGAAATTTGAATTAAATACATGCAGGGATACACACATGGGTCAATATGGCTTACCTATATCAAAAAAGTTATATGTAAAAAACATATAAAACGTGTGCTTTATCTATAGATCATCTCATGACCCATTCAGTTGAAAATGATACTACTAAAAAAAGCATTGTATGCAAAACATCTTTACTGGCAGAAGCCTCTGATCTAACAGAAAGGAGAACTTGTTTGTAGAAATCCGTAACAAATAAACCTCAGTAATAAAAGAAATTTTAAAAAATCACATTTATACAATACTGTACTGCTTTGATTTTATGTCAAAAGTTTTTGGAGATTTGAATTCACTAGGTCTGTCCAATATCTTGTGGCAAACTGTAAGATGTTTTATAGTATAATTCTATAGAAAATAACAGATGTTTTCCATTCCCGGAACCCATCCAACGTTTTATGCCAAATCAAAGGTTTATTATGTTTACAAGGCCATCAAACATTATTTATGTATACATTGTTATTTCCAAGCAAGGTGTATATCATTTCAAATTTAAGACAAAAGTATTAACATGACAGTGGCAGAAAAACAAATATATATATTTTAATTGCTCCACATCTATCTTGCTTTCCAAAAAAATAGTTCAATAGTTGTGTCTATGATAGACTATATTTTAAAAAGAAAAATATAGAGGAACAATTCAGACTAAGAAACTTTCAGAATCAGGAATTTCCTGAATCATAATCACAGTTTTTCATCATTTCTTTCTTCTGTAAAAATACTTTATCCATTCTTCAAGGCACTGTGATGTTGCAAGTCGTAATTCTAAACATGCATTTCAGAAGTAAATATTTTATGGTAAGCAAGTTTGGAATTGAAGCTAAAATCCATAAATAAAATCCAAATGCTTAAATTTTAACTGAAATGCAACCTATTAAGGATTTTCAAAATACAAAACAAGGCTTGTATGAAGGCAAATTAACAAGATTTAGAACTAGAAATAATTCAATAAATTGTACCATTATTTATATTTAAGTTTGCAAAAGATCCTGAACAGTATTTATTAACAAAGTTACGTTTCTTGTGCTATACATTTCATGCAACACAGGAAAAAAAATCATTTGATAAACTTTTAAAATCAATCAATTCAGCATCACATTATAGTTACAAATTTAAGTGGTGAAACATGAAAGGCACTGAATAACAATTTTAAGACTACGGCTGAGAAATTTTAAGGAGGTTTTAAAAAATTTTGAAACTGGGAACGTTACGCATCTTTCATGTGACGGACTTGAATCCATTCATGCAAGTCTGCAAAGTCTTTGATCTCAAACATAGCAGCATTCAATATTATTGTGGGTAAGAGTATTAAACTTGTACTTAATCAGTCTACTTTAAGTATAAAAGGAAATGTATTGATCCTTATTTTTTTCAGTTTCTCTAGCACTTAAATAGAAGTCATCAGTTCTGGCTATGTTTACAACCAATATAGATTCCATAGACATTGTGGGTGTTAAATTACACTTTGTCATGATCTTAACACTATATTCACAGCAAACAGTATCTTAACCTTCAACATAACTGAAATCTTGCAATCAATGAAAAGAAAGAGATGACATCATTTATCACAAGAATTCTTGAATAAACAAGCTCATTAATACTTCCTTGTATATATCAACTATTGTAATTCATGAAACTGTGTTTTTCAAGCTTGGGTGCGTGTGTGTGAGAGAAAGAAAGTGGATTAATTACTGGAATTAATTCATTATCTAAAGTTACCCAGATATTATTATTCCAAAATTATCATCATTGAATTTCTAAACTTTGTTTTTAAAAATATTTATTTCTTAGATTCTGAACTTCCAATAACCATAATTCATATGAAGACCGAATACCTTAGTTAAAAAGCATCTATGAGTGAAATCCTTCCTTTTTTCTTACTTAAACTAAACAATTCTCACTGAGAAATCCATGAGAAGAAACTGCCTGCAAGTTGTCATCAGGTTTTCCAAGCCTCTTATAAATGGGTAAAGGGACTACTTTACTTATGTCCAGGAACTTCTGGCTGCCAAGTGAATTGTTTTACCTTTTTCCTTTGAAGAGTAGACCTCCCACTATATCACACTGCTTTGCCCTACTGCATTCAGGGAATTTTATGGAAAAATTAGATATTATTGTCTTCTACTTGTAAACCTCCATATTTTTTCCCACAGTTTCTCTTTCTTGTTTTTTCTGAGCATATAAATTTTATTAAGGAAAGATGGAACAGTCGCACAATATCTTTTGATTAGTACCATTAGAAACATCTATGTGGAAGCACAGTTTCAAAGAAAAGAATTCTGCTTTTCAAAATCACATATCCAAAGCTCCCTTGTGCAAATCTTTGGATCCTGTGCTTTCAAGCTGGCAAATGAGGAATCAGAAAATTGAAAAGTGCTCAGTGCTTACACTGGGTCCTATTTCATTAAGATCCAAAGAAGGCACACAATGAATAATCCTGCATCATAGATATGTTAAACTGAAGACACCATTCCAGTAATTTTTAAGAGGTGAGATTTACAATCTTGTCAAACAAGTTTTACAGCTTTTGAAATAATACAAAAGACTATTTATCAAGAATGAAAGTGATGCATCTTTACACTATAAATTGTAATTCTCTTTCAAAACAGTTTCAGCTCTCTGAGGGGGAAATCATGTTTAAAACAGACACCACAGAGAATTTCATAAGTAGTCAGCATCTAGCTTTTCTTGCATAGCAACTCTTCAGATTTACAGTCAAAAATGTTAAATCACTAAGAATGGAAAAAAACAACATTTCTACTACTGCAAACCTACAATATTTCTATCGTATCGTTGAGCTTTCTTCTCTGCCATTTAACCATTCTTCTTTCCCCCTCTAGATCTGCTTCTTTGTAGATCATCTACAACACGAAGCATAACACTAGTAAAAGGAAGGGGAAGAAAACATTCAGAGAATTTCATACAAATAAAGGATTTACATAAAAGTTGCATGTTAACCAAAATAAGAATAGGTGAGAGAATCCTAATTGTTTCATGATAAAGACTTGTGGTTGCTCTCTTCTGTATCTGGCGCTTTAAAAAAATCAGTAATATTAAATGAAAATGTGAATGTTTATACTTCTTCACAGCATTTTGTGCATTTTTTAAAAGAGGAATGTTAATTTGAAATACAAAAACTTGTAATTTCTGTAAGAGTCTCTTAGCTGTACGAAAATAACAATCTCATTGTACGTTGACATTCAGTGACACTTCAATTCTACATTAAGATTCTAATAAAGAGTGCCACCTACATATTTGTTGTCCTTTTGATTCTTTCATCTCAGTCCAGTGGTTCAGCTCCTCTTCACCAGAACTGTTCAAACCTAAAGAAATCCAGCCTATCATTTCCTTTCTCTTCATGCTGCGTTTGTTATACACAGATAATATAAGTGTAACATCGGAAAGCTGAAAGAGTGCCACTTGAAAAATAAAGGTCTCCTTGTAGACTGGATTTGGCTGCCCTCTTCGGATGGATGTCTTGCATTTGGACATCTCTTGACCCATGGAATTTAGCAATGTCAGCTTAACAAATGTATCTACAAAATAGACAATTTGATATATGAGTTGTATTGGACAAAATATTTCACCTATCAAAATATATCAGACTATCTTTAAGATTATGGTGTATACCATATTGAAATTGAACAATTGACTAAACTTGATAATGTGACAGAGAAAAATATTTAATTCTGACTTTTACTTAATTGTACCTATTCTCTCATAATAAATTGATTCAGAGGTATACCTCATAATCCTACTATTATCCCTTGCTCATTTGCACCAAGCAGATACATATAGCATTAACACTTAGCAAGCTACAACTGGCACAGCACTGTAAAGCATATCAGATTTTTTAGATCATATAAATAGGTGTATAATGACATGAAAAAAGAAATTACAGATAAAAGAATGGGATTGGAGTGCAGTGATAACATCACAGTGTTCATGATGAAATGTTTGCTTAAAAATCTCTCTGCATGGATGTGGTTTCTTGTCAAGATTTTTTATTGGACTTTGTACAATTAAAGTGCCAAAATATAAAATTATCCACATAAAAGTTTATATTTACTCATGTGAATAAAGCCATGCATGATATTTTCATGCAGATATGTGGTGCAATAAGTAATTAGTACATAATTCTTTTGTACTAATTCTAATGAATAGCATGTCATACCATACTATTCAAGTACAAAATCTTTGCAATGTTTTTGTACAGGAAGCAGTATAAAATAGATTTAATAAATATAATAGTTAAAATAATCAGAGTACAATAAAAAATCCTAGATGCACAGAGGATATTTCCATACCCGTAGAGGAAAAGGAAGAAACCCCCCTCTGTCTGAAGCTCCATATGCGCATTGGGGTTACTAGACTATGAATATGAATTCAGTGAAATAGCATTGATATTCAAAATTTTCATTGTTACTGTTGTGTGGAAACACTTTGCCTGAAAAAATAGTCATAATTATTGAATTGTGTATGTACATCAGTATTTGTTTTTAATTCAAAAAACAGAAAGATTTTCTGTTTTTGTTTATTTTGGTATAGGCATGAATCTGAATTTTTTAAAAAGAAATTTGGATTGGTTAAAAAAAAAAAGAAATGCAATAATGAAATTGAATGTCCAGACATTTATTCATATGTTTATTTTATAACTCTTTCAAATACCACCATCCATAGCCAGAGATCAGCTCTGTCTCCAATATAACAGTGAAATAACTACTGTACATCATCAGAAACCAACATGGTAGAAAGTGGTGGAGAGCTTTGAAGCTGGCAGATTTCTTTTGCATGAAAAAGACAACATCTAATTAGTCTCCACAGGAACTCACCTCGTATTATATAAACCTGTCCACCTATCAAGTGTTTTAGACAACAGAACAGTCCATCTGACAACGGGGGTGGGGTGGAAAGCAGTAAAAGAAATAATGACCAGATGTCAATAGTTGGGTGACACAGGATCAAAGGTTAAAGTTTAAGAGGAAACACTATTCACCAGAGTGAAAAAAACAGCACCTTAACAAATCAATTTTAGAGAAAAGAATTGAGCAAAAGGAGGATATGAATGAATTTTGTTATGTTCACTGTGTAATCTTTAACAAAAAAAATTACACTGTTTCAAATAATGTAGTATCTTAGTAGTAATTTCTGTTGGGTTTAAAACACAAGTGCATGGAGATTCATGCAAAAAATCAGGCTACCAACTAGAAATCAATTTTTTTCTTTAGCAGACCTTCCTCTTTTTCATGCAAACTCCAGCTTTCTAAGTAAGGATCAATTTAAAAAACTCAAACTAGAGAAGGTCAATAGAATTACAATAAAATAAATGATTGCTGAATGGCATTCTGTGTGTATTATAAATAAAATAATGAAATATGTTTAAATTAATTTAGTTGGCTACTTTACTCATTTAATGCTACTCTGCTGCATCTTTTATCTGAGAAAATCATTTAGGTTAGAATGCATGTTTATTAGATCAAAGATTTTTTTAAAAAAAGTCAAAGCTACATGCTTTCTTCAGTGTATATAAAAACTTCCCGTAAGTTCCAATTTCCAATTCAAATTGCAACATTGGGATAGTACTAAATAAACAATGATAATTAATAAACAGACAATGCCCTATGTGCACAAGGTGCCCTAAACTATAGTGTGAGTCCACATGAAATGGAAAATAAACAAAATAAGCATTTTTTTCCTTAGATTATTTCAAGAATATCAAAATAGATTTTTATTGGTTTTGCAACAAAGGTCATTTTCTTCTTTCATCTAAAAATGGTGTGGATATTCCCCAGCAATCTCCTTTCTCCGCCATGACAATTGCTTTCATCTTGTCTTCAACCCACACATGTGACAGCTTAAAAACATCCTTTGCTAGTTTGGCATTACACTAGTATTTTAAACAGCCAACAGGCAATTTTAGTACAGTCACAGTTTGATATACTTTACTAATCATTTTGTCAGTTGTGCTGTAAGATGACTTCTAAGACTTCTATCAGCTCAGGAACTATTGGCTACTTAAGATGGATATATGTACACTTGTAGGTCCTGGGCATTGTACTCCAGGGCCATACAGCTTTGAGTAGCAATGAGTTCTGAGTTGTTTTTTAATGCCACTATGTTTTCCCTCTGTATATGCTCTATATCTCTCTCTGATTCAGAGAAGTTGGATTGACCTGAATAATAGTTGACCAGGGATGCCTGTATGATGAAGCATACAAGGAGATAATTAATTTTTAGACACTTCTGATACAATTCCTCTCTCACTAAGACTGTCTATTGCTGTTTAGACTGCTTCTAAACACAGATTTTCAGCATTTCCAAAAAAAGCAATAAATCTGTGATTCAAACAATCTGAGAAATATCTGACCAAAGGTGATTATGAACTTGTGAAGGGAAGTGCATGTGCGCGCCGGCGCACGTGCGCGCACACACACACACACTGAACTGATTCAAATCTGGAACAGAGGCAAATGGCATGGGCAATGAGACTGCAGACCAGTTGAAGTTTTTTGCTGGCTCAAGGAGAAGAGAATGCTTTAAGTGAGCTGGGCAAATAACTTGACAGCCATGCCAGGGGGCTTTTTATCAGGTCCGCCTGATACGCCAGTTGCGCCCCTTTCTGGATCGTGACGCTTTATGCATGGTCACTCAAGCCTTGTCATCTCCCGCCTGGACTACTGCAACGCTCTCTACATGGGGCTTCCCTTGAAGTGCACCCGGAGGCTCAGTTAGTTCAGAAAGCGGCCGCACGGGAAATCCTGAGAGCTCCTAGATGCTCCCATGGGACACCTCTCCTGCGTGAGCTGCACTGGCTGCCTGTGGCTTTCCGGGTGCTCTTCAAGGTACTAGTAACCACCTTTAAAGCGCTCCATGACAAGGGACCTGTTTACCTGCAAGACCGCCTCCTGCTACCAAATACCTCCCACCTACCAGTTTGCTCCCACAGAGAGGGCCTCCTCAGGGTGCCGTCGGCCAGGCAATGTTGGCTGGCGACCCCTAGGGGGAGAGCCTT
>JAPKID020007377.1:0-10292 GCA_026931265.2 Tropidonophis doriae | reverse complement strand
ACAAAACCCCTACCGCCCACCATGAAAGCTGGAACGCCCACTAGTGGGCAGTAGGGACCAGGTTGACTACCACTACTTTAGAGAGACTGGGATTGTAAATCCCAGAATTTTCACTATGCACTAGTTACTAGATTGGGGAAAGCTATGTTAGATCAATAAATGAGCCCCTTACTGACTGACCTGCCAAGTAAAATAAAACTGGCTTGAAGGTCTTATAAATGTCTGGCATATACAGAAGCTACACAACCTTTTGATTTCAATAAGGGTTTGGCATCTTTAATCCAAGCAAGATCAAAAGAATTAGACTGACATCTAGAGCCATGTCACCATCACATATGACAGGAAAACTTTTCTGAAGCAGGAGGATTCTTCAAAATTGTCTGGTAGCACAGCATGCTTTTTTGTTTAAGAAACATGTGAATAAGCAGTTCAAAGCTCTTTTCAACATGGCACTTTCCAAATATCTTTGACTATATAGTAAAAAAAAATATCTGCATACATTTTCCATTAAAAATATCTGCACAAAGGCAGTTGAGATGCAAGTGAGCTGCATAAAATTGATCCTTTCACAACCTCTTTCTTGGGTTTTGCTGTCCACATTTTGCACTAAGTTTACAAGGATGGCTCTGATACTTTATGCACAGAAAATAGACATGGTATTTATCTGACATTGGCATGCACTCAAGGGTGAAATCCTCCCGGTTCAGCCCACTTCGGCCAAACCAATAGGGATACTTGTCCTTGGTTCTGCGAAGTGGTAGTAAAAAAAAAAAAAGCTCCGAGGATCAGGTGGCTCAGCTGTGAACCGCTTGATCATTGGAAGTTTTCCTCCTGCTTTTTAAGGCATTTTTTTCCCTGCCAGTTCGCCCAAACCAAAAGCTAAAAAAAATAGCTGAAAGTGAAAAAAAAAGTTGGCCATGCCCACCTGGTCACATGACTCCCCACCACCAAGCCACACCCACAGAACTGGGGGGTGGGAATTAGATTTCACCACTGCATACACTGCTATGACATGATCTGGACCCTGGTGAGGATATTTAGTGCAGATGTTTTATCCCAACACTTCTGCTTCCAAGAACTGTTCAATCCTTTGTATCAATGGTGGGTTTCAAAAAATTTAGAACCTCTTCTGTAGGTGTGGCTTGCTTTGTGGGAGTGACTTGCTGGCCATGTGACTGGGTGGACATGACCAACTTGTAAAATGTGGTGAAACTCACTTAACAATGCTCTTGCTTAGCAACCAAAATGTTGCTTCAGAAACTCTGGCATTTGAAGCACGCAAATCTGAAAGCTGTCAAGTTACAAGACCCTTGCATCCCCTAACCCTGTGGAAAAAACCCCCCCAGGGGTGTTCAAATTTGACAGCTTTAAGACTTATGGACTTCAACTCCCAGAATTCCTCCTCTCGCTCTTCATCTTGATGATGTGCGGACAGACGGGGGGAGGGAGCTGGAACCGGTTCTAAACAGACTGTAGATTTGTGGAACTTGTGATACAAAGCAACCCATTCCTGCTTTGTATTATAACCAAAATTCCATTTCTTCATTATCATTGACTCCTTTCCTTCTAGCTTTGCCTGCTTTTTATGCTGCTCCTGGAACAAAGAAGGGAGTTGAAGAAAGCAAATACACAGAGTGGGCCCCATTCATACCTACTCATCTCCAGTTTTACATATCGTAGAGCTTTCTGAGACTGCACATCTACCATCAACCATTTTCCATTGCAAAATTTTATGGAATTAGAAATAAATTTTTAAGGGCAAATTAAGCTTCTGTAGATAGGGAAGCTTGTTTTAATCTAGGGTGCTGCTTTGAAAAGGTGCTTCAACTGAAATATCATCAAAAGTCTTATCTGTACAGCCCACTTTTGACATGTATCTATTGCAACAGGAAAATCACAGGACACTTAAACAGTGGAAGGTTTTGTGCAACATAATAGGAACTGTTTTTGCTCTCAATGTCCAAATTTTTGCACACCAGCCCTATACCAGTTAGCCACCCAAAATTATGGTTGATTAAGGTCCCTTTGCATTTTAAGAATTTATTACTTCAAATAATACACAGGGTGGAACAAGTTATCTTAAAATTCTCATATTTCTCTAAATGCAGTGATAAGCATTTTTTTTAAAAAAAATTCAAGCATATCTGAAAGTTATACTGAATTATTACTTTAGAAAAGAATTGTTAAAATAATGGGAAGAATTGTGTGCTTAAAATAAAATTTCAGATTTATGCAGAAACAGGATGCATCAGGCATATAAAAGAATATGGAATAGAAAAAATCAACAATGCTTTTCAGCACAGAAAATAGTTGTGTATTTAAGATTATTAGTTATAGCAATAGTAATAGCACTTATAGTACTTTACAGCACTCTCTGAGTGATTTACAAATGTCAGCATATTGCCCCTAACAATCTGGGTCCTCATTTTATTGACTTCAGAAGGATTGAAGGCTGAGTCAATCTTGAACTGGTCAGAATCAAACTCCTGGCAATAGGCAAAATTGGTCTGCAATACTGCATTCTAACCACTACACCGGTTGTGTAACGTCATTCAGATCTTACTATTTGGATCACAATAACATTTTCTGAAGATTTATTCATTGGTAGTTTTGTTCCCAAGTTAGAAAAACAATGGATAATACAGGAGATCCCATCCAAGATTTTGTTTGTAATCAATAACACTCTTGGCAATCCTGCCCTTTTAGATTATTACCTCTTTCAGGCATGTTTCAAACATTGTTTAAAAAATATTAAAGTTTTATTGCTGAATACGATATCCCTTATGTAGTCCATGGTCAGAAGGGGTCATTGCAAGTTTCAGGCAAATATGGTAATTGTGTAGAAGATATGGATAGGCATTAGATGCAAAAGAGAAATAGACTTGTGAAGAAACATACAGAGAGATGATAGAAAAACACTGTGCAGCTTTCTAAGCATTTGAAGATGAAGATTCATACTAATGATATTCAAGAGGTAATCAAATCCTATCTGATGAGACTGCATTAGCAACATGACAGTTTGCCAAGGTGGTCCCCTATGTCCTATGCTACTTGAGGGACAGACAAAGGAATTGACATGTTATAGAGCTATACAAAGAGAAAAAAGGCCACTAATAAGGTAATCAAAAATAAGGAAGACTGATGAGTCTCAACATTCCACTTCAATTTCTTTAATTTCAGTTTTTTCAATATGCTTGCCATTCACATAGTGTTCACTACTGTAATGCTGTCTCCTCTCTTTTTTTCTTATCCAGCAATTAAATCATTCAACCTCTCTTTCTTTCTTATCCAGCAATTAAGTCATTCAATCTCTGTACTTTCAGGTATTGCACATATACATTGTTTTGGGTAGGGTAGACAATTCTAATGTATGCAAAGATTGACTTATGCAAAGCTTTGCAAAATATTTACAGCAGTGTAATACATTCCTAACTTGAGAAATGTTATATAAAGATTTTGGAGTGGGCTGGTTTTTTTAAAAGAATAATAGTTTTGTTATTTTACCCAGATGACAAGGTTGGAACTGACCCCGTTTTAAAATATTTAAATCTGTATGATAGATATTATGGATGCTTTTCCAAATAGATTAAATTATTTTAAATTGCCCTGAATTAAATCCTGCACTTCCACATTCTCCTATACACAGTTGTTTTTGTGCCTCTAATTTGTTTTAATAACTTATAACTTTAGGAACTCTACTGTATTGTAACATATATAGTACTCCATTGTACTATTGTATAACATATTTTGGCTTTATAGTTTTTATATATCACTCTAGTACACTAGGACAAAGGATAAGTTGAAATATACTTCATAAATAAAAATAAATGTATAAAATGTATAATTAAAAAGAACTCATACACCAAAATCAACTCTAATTTTCCAATGCTGTAAAGATTTTTAATGAGATGTAAGCATGTACAAATATATCTACCACATTCTAGCCTTCTTGATATCTAAACCAACAAGTTTTGTTGTCTTATTCCTATATTTTTCTGCCAACAGTGCCCAACCTATGTGAGCTTTGCTCTCTAACTTAAATTAATCTGTCATTAGTCCCACAAAAACCACTGTGGTTCTTTTATGCTTTTGGGTTTTTTTCTGTAATATTGTGCATTTTAGAAAAGGCCCAGAAAGTGTTTTTTAAAGATAACAGCCAGTTTTAATCTATTATTCCATTTATGTTTTAAGGGTGAATGACAGCATCATAGATATATAATGAAAACTATCTTGTGAAGACTATAATCAGGCCTGATGGGAGTTTTTCTTCAGATTAATATAACAAGGGGATTTTTTTCCTGATTGATTTGTATTACTGTTAACTTGCATTCACCTCTAGTGG
Organism: Tropidonophis doriae; assembly: GCA_026931265.2. NCBI lineage: Eukaryota > Metazoa > Chordata > Lepidosauria > Squamata > Natricidae > Tropidonophis > Tropidonophis doriae. Next base: position 5,950 of record JAPKID020007377.1, on the reverse strand, counting down.
ATGTCTTAATATAAAGTTAGGAGTGCTAGTGAGGGCTGTTGCTAATGCACATTTATTATGAATTTATTATTACCTGAATTCAGAGTCTGCTGCTTGCTACAATTTTATTATTTAAGACCAAAAAATTGGGTTATATGAGCACAGAATATCCTGATAATGGATAAAATTGTCAGTAAAAAAAACATACAAGGAAGAAAATTCATGAGCTGACCTTAGGACCTTGGTAAATTTATGTCTGAGATCGAGATCAAGATACTGTATCTAAGAACTGCAATACATATTTGACTGTGTAGGCTACACAAATCAATTCTGTGGTGGAGAGTTGGTTGGCCCATGAATCAGGGACTTCCACAATGCACATAAAAATGAATGGGACTTGGATCACACACAATAATGGCTTCCATCCATTGTTTTTTTTTGACAGTGTACTTGGAACTGATGGCAGATTTTCTTGACTACAGCCCTAATAATGTACTTGATATAACCAAATATATCTGAACAATGATCTGGGCCCAAGAAGCATCTAGTAAGATCTAACTGCCTTGTCCTATATGATGGAGCTTTGGAAGTTAGGACCAGCATCTTGTCTCAACTAGCAAGAAAAAGGTAATCTTTGACCACAAGACGTCTGTGTTAACCTGACTATCCAGGCTTGTGAGACCAAAACTTCTGAGGAGATGGTTTGGTCTACTGGGCTGCTCATCTTACATAGTCTACTGGGCTGCTTAACCTACATAGCCACATGCCCAACGTAACAAATTATTAGGTTTTGAAATATAAGGAAACTGAATAAAGATTGAGCATTTGGAAGTCACTCCTGGGATTTAATAACTATTAGAAAAAGAAACAGATGGTCTGGTTGATCAACACCAGTTTTTAAAGAGCTGAAAGTGATTGCTCTTCAAACACAAACAAACATAGATATTTGCAACTGTTTCTGGTCAAGCAGATTTTCTAGGTTTCATGACATTGCAATCATAAACAAGATGAGACCTGAAAGAGACACTTTGATGAATATTTTCAGAGGATTACAATTCCTTTCAATAATTTTCAGGGATCTTTGTAGGACACAAGTTCACAAATCCTTGATTTTATTCACCACAGCTCTCTGAGTGGTTTGAATTACACATCTGATCAGTCAGCAAAACAGAGAGGCAAAGAGAGGAAACTGTAAATAGAAAATTTGTGACTATGCTAACATACAGTATTATAGGCTGGCTTAGATCACCCAGCTGACTTTGTACCTAAGGAGGGATTAGAATTCATGATGTCCCATTTCTAGTCTGATGTTTTAACCACTACACTAATTTGGTTCTTTTATATTAATCATCCCAAATCAATGGTTGACTTTACCAAGTGGCTTCATGTAACTGTTAAAAAAAAGGGGGGGAAGCATTGAGACACCTGAGATTGGAGTGCCAATGAACTCAAATTCTCTATCCTCAAGACTGTGGAATTATACATTCTGGAAGGAGAAGGCCTGCTGTAGAATGGTGCATACAATCATAGTCCATGATTGATAAGGTTGAATGCTGCAGAGACAAAAAAGTTTCAATACTTAAGAGAGAATGGCGGAGCCATTTCTTTTGAATACAAGATATGGTTCCCCCATTCAGTTCTATTGCAGTTCAACCATAAGAAGGTGTTCTGACCTAGGCTTCCTGAGAAAGCATAAATCACAATCTTAGTCCCCTAAACCCTCTTTTATTTATACAGTTGTAAATTATGGTCATTAACAGCCCACAAGTCTTCACAAACAGTCTGTGAAGGTTCTGTCAGACATCGGCTCGAGTTGCTACAGTCTTTCAGGGGAATGTTGTTAAACACCCACCTTATCTCCCTTTGAATGCTGCCAGAGACCTAATTGCCAAATGCAGAGCAATGCCAAGCTTAGCATACAGTCAAACAGAGCTTTTCAGTTTGAACTGACCAGATGAACTAATTGCTTCCTGCAAAAGCTCATGTCCCATTCGCTCCTCTTTTATTTCTTATGTGAGGGGCCAATCATCTACAAGACTTAATCCCAAATTGACCCTGTTTTCTTAATTGTTCTTGCCTTCTGGCAGCTCTGTGCATGTGCACACTGGGAACAGGCTCTCGTTGTTCTTCTGCCTCGCTGATGTCAGAGTCCGGAGGCAGCAAATAACTGCCAGATGGCCTTGGTTGCCTATCTTCCTCCAATGCAGATCCCTTGTCTGAGCCTTCCCCAGACTCCAGGACTAGTCCATGTTCCTCCCCAACCTCTTCACTGTCCAAAAATGCTGCCAACTCTGCTGGCCACTGGCAGGCCATAACAGTAAGACCAGTGCAGTTTCTGTCTCATGTTCAGGCTTGAACCCAGTCAGGAAGGGTTCCCCCATGACTTTTAACAGATAAGTATGCTTATACTATGCTAACTATGCGGTAGTTAGCAGCTAGTACCTTGTGAGAAAGGCAATTCCACCAAAGGAATGTTTAGTATATTTAAGATACTAAGCAAACTGAGAAGGAACTTAGCTAGAACTGAAGACCTGCCCTGAATGAGAAGCAAAACTTCTTCAAGGAAAAAAAACCAAGAAAGCCCAGCTGCATTTTGAAAAGCAGCTTTGGGACAACCATAACTTGGATTATTGAGAATCTCCATAGGCAGATACTAAGCGACATACAGGGCATCCTTGACATTGTTTGTTTAGTGACCATTCGATGCCACTGGAAAAATATGACTTATGACCAGTTTTCCCACTTATGACTGGTGAAGTATCCCTGTGTTACATGAACAAAATTCAGATGCTTGGCAGCTGGTTCATATTTAGGATGGTTGCAGTGTCCCTGGGGTCACATGATCCCCTTTTGCGACCCTCTGACAAGTAAGCTCAATGGGGAAGCCAGGTTCACTTAACAACCTTGTTACTAACTTAACAACTGCAGTGATTCACTTAATAAATGTGACAAGAAAGTTCATAAAATGGGTCAAAACTCACTTAACAAATATCTTGCTTAACAACAGAAATTCTGAGCTCAATTGCGGTTGTACTACCTGTATCTCAAATCAACTTTTCCACTGGCAAATGACTTTTTTTGCCTCTGAGAAGTAACAGTATAAGATAACTTCAGGAATAAAAGGTGCCATTATTTGATCTCTTCGCTACCATTTCATGCAGTTCAACTCAAGGATGGGAGGAGGTTTTCCTCATTCACCCGGCACAGATTCTTCCATCTCTGCAGCTACTCCACTGGTAACCACTTTTTTTCTGTTGTTTGAAAGACAAACCAGCTTCGCAATTTGACAAAGTACGATAGGAAAAGGCCTAGTCAAACTCTTCATTGCACAATTCCCTTTGAGATCAATTTATATTTTCCATCAGAATTCTTGGTGACATAATAAGTAATTCACAGGATGGTTTATCCAGGATGATGAAAAGAGTGAAAGGTAATTAAAGCTGCTCCTATTGAAGCTAGGATGGACTGAAATTCTTACCAGTCACTGATCAAATAAAGGTTGAAATGTTGAAATACATGAGAGATAAGTAAAATTATTACTGTTAAACATCAATATACACTATTTGCTCTTCGATTTGTTTCACTTAATATTACTTAATAAATCATGCCATATTATTTCAGCGAGGATATCAAGGTACCAAACCAAAATGGTCTACTGCCGTGATGGCGAACCTATGGCACGGGTGCCACAAGTAGCACGTGGGGTCTTATCTGCCTGCATGCATGCTGTCAGCTCCAGTGCACATGCGTGCATCAGCCAGCTGATTTTTGGGCTTCCGGAGAATCATGGGAGGCAGTTTTCGCCCTCCCCAGGCTTCCCAGAAAGCATCTGGAGCCTGGGAAAAGTTAAAACAGCCTCCCCCACCCCCTGGAAGAATTACCAAGCTCAGCTTGGAAGCGAGCAGTGCAGCTCATGTGGGGAGTGTGTGTGTGTATTGTGCATGCATGCGTACACTCACATTTTTGGCACCCAACAACAAGATTAGCCATCAGTGATCTACTGTATGTTTAAACAATGGTTTGTCCTTGTTAAATTGAGCTTTTGCTAGGCTTGGGAGAGCAGGAAGCCATGATGCTACATAAAAATGTTACATCTGAATCTTGAGTCCACGGGTGTCAAACTCACACCATCACATCACAGTCACGTGATATATTTGCAGATCTAGGGTGGGTGGTGCATCCGGCCCTTGAACCGCCAGTTTGACACTCCTGTTTTAGCCTAACAATTCTCTCTTTGACTATGCTTTAGGAAGTCACTGGCTGTTTTGCTTCAGGACTTTTCTTGTCTCAATAGATCCGGTACCACAGAAGGTCTGGGCCATCCAACAACAAGCCGCAAAAGTGTTATGGAAAACCCAGGCTAGCTGGAACTAGTATACATAATCAATATGGAAACAAAGGTGAATGTGGACATGCTAAAGGTATGACAACCATGCATGTTTTGCAGAAAATGAATTTATGTATTTTGCCTTCATAAGATATCAGAATGGCCAGTAGCTTATGATGTCTTTAGCGAGGACCACTAACTTAAGTGCAATTGGGTGGCAGCTAATTACAGGCTGCTGTAGAATCACTGAAACTAAAATCCTTTTCTTTTTCTTCCACATGCCTGTGCAACAGAAGGAAAGTGTTACAAATGTATATATGCCTCCAATCCTTTGCAGCCAAAGGTAATTTGGAGGAAGGTGTCTGAGATTGGGTTTAAGGGATGTTTGGGAAGGCTGGGAAGCATAACAGAACACTATTTAATCAAGACAATGGTGGAACTATTGACTTTTTCGTTTAAGAGCAATTAATTGGTAAGAGGTTACCTAGTGATGTTGAAAAATAATAATCTGGTCTCTAACAAAGTCCCAACATTGTACTCTATGTCACTTTCTCTATCTTTAAAGGATGTACATTATTAATGCTTGCTGAATGTTAAATTATTCCATATATCAAAAGAAGCAGACACTTTATTCAATATTCTACAAAATGTACTAGTCTTAATATGTTCCCATAGCAAACTGTAGCAAAGGAATTAATAGTAATTGGTTAAAAGTCAGCATTTAATTGGCAAAAGACCTTTAGCTGGTTGATAGTAAATCATTCCTCCTAAAAGTATAGGCATTAGTTGGCTGTTATCCCCAGAAAGCAGCAACCATCTAATATATCAAATCAATAGGAACCAGTAGTGGACAATTTTGACTAATTTTGATCTTAGTTGGTTTCACTCCAATTCTACTTCATCCAATTTCCACATTGATCTGTGATTTAACGTACACACTCAAATTTATTCCTTTCTGTTAAGTTTCCCTTTTTGTGCACATTTTAACACAATTTGCCCTAATGGGAACTTTAGTTTTTTAGAAATTTCTGCTTCTGCAGATATATTCTATTCATTCTTTGCTAATTGCTTGTAGATAAATGAGACTCTAAGAAGGATGTGACACCGTTCTGATGCCATGTTAGAAAGAAGGATGTGTACTTGAAAGCTTTGATCTCCACATTCTATCCAAAGCATTTTATTCTACAACCATCTTGGTTCATATATTTTCTAATAGGATGGAGTATTCTCTCCCCTCCCAAATATGAATGTGTTGGAAGAAATGTTCATCTGGGTTCAGTTCCAAGTGGGAAGAAAGACACTGGAAACATGGAAGCTGCTTGGAAAGATGGTTTCAATGGTGGACAGGATCACATGGTTTGAGATCCTGAGCAAAAGAAAAAAGCACATGGGTGTGTGTGTGAGAGAGATTCATACCCTCTGTTGGGCCCCATCTTTTCCATCAAGGTGCACCGCCCTGGGTCCACCTTGATGGAAAAGGCGCGGTATATAAATCCAAATGGCAAAAACGCAGGTTAAGGGGCTTTTTAGTTAGGGTTTTAGTAAAAGTTTTAGGGGGATCCAGGGTGGGTTTTTTAGGGACTGCTAGGGGTAGGGGAGGGATTGGGAGGGAGATAGGGCTATGTCCGGGCCGGAGCCCAGCTC